>JAGFNQ010009552.1:0-79474 GCA_024364735.1 Boesenbergia rotunda
TGAATTAATTCACCTAGACCTATTTGACTCACATGGGGTAAAATCAATTAGTGGAAACCTTACTATTAGTTATCATAGATGACTATTCAGATTTACCTGGGTAAAATTTTTAAAAAATAAAGATGAAACTTTTGATATGTTTACTCAATTTTGTAAATTAGTAGAAAATGAAAAAGGGATTAAAATTAAAAGACTTAGGAGCGATAACGGCGGGGAATTCAAAATCAAAAATTTAACCAATTCTACTTAGAAAATGGCTACCATCACGAATTCTCTTGTCCTAAAACACCTCAACAAAATGGAATAGTAGAAAGAAAAATAGAACACTACAAGAAGCAACCAGAACAATGCTAAATGAATACAATCTACCTAAATATTTTTGGGCTGAGGCTGTTAGTACAGCCTGTTATGTACAAATAGAATAACTATAAATAAAAATCTAGGAAAAACAACTTTTGAAATCTATTATGAAAAACAACCTAATATTAAGTATTTTAAAGTATTTGGATGCAAAGTGTATATATTAAACACTAGAGAACACTTAGGAAAATTTACCTCTAAGGTTGAGGAAGGTATCTTTGTAGGTTATTCCCATACCAGTAGAGCTTATAGAGTTTATAATAAAACTACCCTAAGAATTGAAGAAACTACAAATGTAAAATTTGATGAAAAGTCTAGCCCAAATAACCTTGATCAAACCACCTACCAACCAATTGATTTTGTTAGGTCTAGTACTGACCCAAATGAAAGCCAATTTGAGGACCGAGACCATGATCTGACTGAACCTGCACCTGAATCTGAACCTAACCAACCCAGAACTATTCGAGTTAGCTTAGCCCACCCAACTGATCAGATCATAGGCGATCCAGAGCTAAGGGTTCAGACCAGATCAGCCTTTAGGAACCTTAGTCAAATTGCCTTGATTTCAAAAATTGAACCCAAGTCTATAGAAGAGTCCTTACTTGACCCTGATTGGATCATAGCCATGCAGGAAGAGTTAGCCCAATTTGAACGTAGTCAAGTCTGGGACTTAGTACCCTTACCTAAAGGCAAGAAATTTATTGAAACTAAATGGGTCTTTAGGAATAAACTTAACGAACAAGGAGAAACAGTCAGGAATAAGGCTAGGTTAGTAGCTAAGGGGTTTAGCCAAGTAGAAGGACTTGATTATGATGAAACCTATGCCCCTGTAGCTAGACTTGAGTCCATTAGGATGCTTTTAAGTTATGCAGCCCATAAGGGATTCAAGTTGTATCAAATGGATGTTAGGTCAGCCTTCCTAAATGGCCTGATTAAGGAAGAAATCTATGTAGGCCAACCCCCAGGTTTTGAAAGCCTAGAATATCCTGACTATGTCTTTAAACTTAAGAAAGCCTTATATGGACTTAAGCAAGCCCCTAGGGCCTGGTATGAAAGATTGTCTAACTACTTAGTATCTAAAGGCTTTAACCAAGGCAAAATTGACCCAACACTATTTGTTAAAACTCTAAAAACTGATATTTTTGTAGCTCAAGTATATGTAGATGATATAGTATTTGGCTCAACTAACTCAAATTTTTTACAAGATTTTATAACGGTAATGGAAAATGAATTTGAAATGAGTTTAGTAGGTCAATTAACTTTCTTTTTAGGGTTACAAATAAAACAGACTAGTGAGGGTACTTTTGTCTATCAACAAAAATACACTAAAGAATTACTTAGAAAATTTGGAATGGATAGTGCTAAAGAAATTAAGACACCTATGGCTACCAATCAAACTATAGATAGTGACACAAATGACAAACCTGTTGACCTTAAGTATTATAGAAGTGCTATAGGTAGCTTACTTTACCTAACTGCAAGTCGACCTGATATTCTCTTTGCAGTTAGTATGTGTGCTAGGTATCAAACATGTGCTAAAGAATCACATCTAACCCTAGTTAAAAGGATATTTAGGTATCTCAAAGGGACAGAAAGTTTAAGAATTTGGTACCCTAGAACAGCCCAGTTTGAACTTATTGGATTTTCTGACTCAGATTATGCTGGCTGTAAATTAGATAGAAAAAGTACCAGTGGTGGATGCCAACTTCTAGGACCCTCACTAGTTAGTTGGTTCAGTAGAAAACAACATTGCGTTGCCCTATCCACCACTGAAGCTGAATACATAGCAATGGGTGAATGTGTAGCCCAATTACTCTGGACGATGCATACCTTAAAAGATTTTAACTTAGATTTTAAGAAAGTCAAAACTTTTATAGATAATCTAAATTCAATTAATCTAACCAAAAACCCAATTCACCACTCTAGGACCAAACATATAGAAATTACGCACCATTTTGTTAGAGATCATGTTAATAAAGGGGAAATAGAACTTAATCATGTTGAATCCAAATCTAACCTAGCTGACATATTCACTAAACCACTTCCTGAATCCGAATTTAGCAATTTAAGAAGGTTAATAGGAATGTGTGTTGTAGACTAGGATTGACCTAATCACTTTTACTCAACTCACAAATTCTGTTTGACACATAGCTTGAGTTAGAGTTAATTTTTGTACTTGCATTTTTTGTACTCTCTAAAATGTGTATTTTTTAAACTTGATTTTCAAAATTGACTTTGATTTTCACACTTAATTTTTTTTAAAAAAATTAACTTTGATTTCAAACTTGACTTTCGAGACTGGTGGACTTAGCCTAAGTTTGACCCCTAGAGATGCATGTTCCTATAGATTTAGAGGCCGCATCTCACAAAGCACATTAGGTATAACATGTTTGTGTATGCTAAAACTTAGAACGGGGTGAGATGCATAGGGTATTGCCTGGACTTCAGAATGCTTAAACTTGTGCATCGTAGCAAGTCTGGGCATTAAATACCAACTTCATATTGATCAAGTCAAGTAGTCTTTCTGTAAAGCTAAGCTAGACACTAGTACTTGACTTGACTAACCTAGTGAAAACTACTATCCTATAGATAGTTAGCTAGTAACTACGGTTAGACATTCAAAATGGGCTAAACTTTCTTACTTGGTTCAGGGGGAGCTTGAGTTTATATTTTATATTCTAACTCTCAAAAATGTTTAGTGAAAACTGTTTTAGAAAATATCTTCTTTAATTGAACAAGGATTTTAAAAAAAAATATCTTGAAATTTTTTTCTCAAATTAATCCTGAAAATATTCTAAATGATCTTTTGAAAAGAAAATTTTGGAAAATCTTCTCTTTTTCATTAATTTGCCTTGAGATATTCTTTATTTTGGAAAAGATTAAGATTTTGAAGGTAGCCTTTTTAATTTTTAAAAATGGTGTTCGAAAAGTCATTTCTAAATTTACACCTAGTCATTTCTTTTAACATTTATGCTCTCAGATTGTTTGTGTTAAATTAAGAATTTGACTTACCCCTCTGAATCAGTTCAGAAACTTAGTATGCTTGTTAAGCATTTTCTCTTCCCCAAATACTTAAAGTATTTTTTACTTGGCTAGCATATTACTTGATTGCTTGTTTTATTTCTGATGCTTGCGCACTTATTATTTCTTTGTTTTGATGAATGCCAAAGGGGGAGGGTTTAAGGGTTGAGTTAGAAATTAAAAATTTCTGATCTTAGAGTATGTCATTTGCATATTATTCTTGGACTCATTGCTTTATCTGGTATTTTCTAACTTTAACCCAGGTTGTCATTGCATCAAAAAGGGGGAGATTGTTGGTGCAATTTGCACTAATAGTTAAACCTGAGTTTTGATGAATGACAAATAGGTTAAAGTTAGACTTGCTTTTGGTTTTGACCTCTTTACTAGGTGTGCAGGGTTGAAAGACTTAGGACCTGACACCAGGCTGAAGTCCAGGGTGGTTGAGTCCTGGCGGGAAGTCCAGGGTGGTTGAGTCCTGGCGAGAAGTCCAGTTGGGTTCACGGGGCCTGACAACTGGCTGAAGCCCAAGTTGGTTGAAACTTGGCAAAAAGACCAGGGTGGTTGAGCCCTGGCAGGAAGACCTGGTGGGTTAAGAAGTTGAGTAGAGCTGCACGAGGTAAGTGAGGTAAGTCACTGGAGGAGCGAACCAGTGAGGACGAGTCCTATTTTAGGACTGTAGGCGCGGTCCAACTTAGGCCCATTTTGGTGACCTCGGTTGAGTCCTGGTTAGATCCTTATCCAGGTTTGGACAGGGTCTAATTAACTCTAAATGTATTAACTCTATTTTACAGAATTTATTTAATTAGATTTTAAATGCATTAACTCTATTTTACAGAATGTATTTAATTAGATTCTAAATGCATTAACTCTATTTTACAGAATTTATTTAATTAGATTCTAAATGCATTAACTCTATTTTACAGAATTTATTTAATTAGATTTTGTAGTTGAATTTTATAAAATTATTCCTTATCTAAAGCCTTGGTGGAGGATAAATTATCATTTAAATTATTCGTATTTCCTTCTTTTTAGAGAATAAAATTATTCCTACTTGTTAAATATCAAACTTGGGAGGGTTTAAATGTAAATTTACCTAAATTAAGAGGTGAATTTGCGAAGTAAAGGGGCCTATTTGCAAGGTGGCTAGGGCATATATTTGCCGTTCCTTTCTGCCCGTGGCAGCTCACGAGCCGAAGCCCTCTTCCCGACTTTTTCTGCTTCTCCTTCGGACCCTAACGACGACGGCGCTCTCTCCTCCGCCCGGGCGCGATCGTCGCTCCGACTGTGGGCTTCAATTCCTGAGCGTTCCCTGTCCTCACCCCGGCCGGACCTAAAAGGAGTCTCACGCTAGGTTTGGCATCGGAGCTCGCTGTAAAGGGGCGATCAGTCGGATCGGAGCCAAGAAGGAAACAGCGATCCCGACCTCAGGTGAGGTTTCCTTGTTGCTGATTTGATCAGGAACCCTAGATTCATGTGTGCTCGATTTTCGATTGTGTTCTTGTGTTCGGTTTGCATGCTTAGCTCGGATTTGGATTTCCCGTGTTCTTCCTTTGATTCTGATCATGCTTGGGCTTTGGATTGGTTGCTGAGGTAGTTTCTCTGGTACTGATCGGATTGGGTTTCCTTGCCGTCGATTTTGGATCAGATTCCGGATTGAGTGGTCGATTGGATTTGGTTTCTGCCATTAGACTGATAGTTTTGCTTTGGATCCGAGTGGGTAGTGTTCTGTGTTTGGTGTTTAAATGATCAGAAGTTGATTATGAATCTGATTGTATTGGCAGAATGTGTGAAGCAGTTGATTTAAGGTTTGATCTTGTGGAACTGGGTTTTGATTTGCTCTGATTGGTTTGGATTGTAAATTAGTCACTGACATGTTTAGATTTGGGCTTTGATGGTTGTTCTTTCGTTTTGCCAGTGATCCCGAGAGCTATGTCCAATTGGAATATCTCAGTTTGTTCCTGGGTTCAGTGATTTCGATTCTGTGGTCTCGGAATGTGTTGGATGTGGTCGTGTAAAGGATTGAAGGCTTAGAACTCTAGCGGTTTTGATGCTGCGATTATTGGAGGGGTTGATCAGATGATAGTAATTGTGGTTGCTACGGTTCAGGGAGAGGAATGGTTGGCTAGGTCATTCTTTGATCAACTAGGATGTATGATTGGGTTGTTTCCATGGGTGCCTCTCCTTATCATGTGGTTGAGTAGTAGAGGATGGATCCTGTTTGAGTTTTGGTTTGCTACTAGGTTGTGGTTATGATTAGGCTAAACCTAGGGTGAGCCTAAGTTCTAAACTCGGGGTAAGTGGGTTTAATTAAGCGTAATTTGCTTAAGGGCACGTGTAGAAATATTGGATCAGTTGATTAGGATTGATTGGTTAGAATTAATTAATCCTAATTAAATTGGTTGTTATATGTTAGCTAACTCTCGTATGAGATTGAAGCTAAATACCTATGCTATTTGATACAGGTCATTGACAACCATTTGGGGATTCCACTTGCGACGGATATTATCTCAGACGGGGGTGCTCTTCGTATACCATCTACATTGGAGGCGGGTACCTCTGACTTATCTCCTAGATAGTCACAGCCTTATATGCTTGATATGCTAGGATTAGCGATAGGGTATTATTTGCGTGTATCTGTTTTTCCGTTACTATGATATATATATTAGACCTGATATGTGATACTGATACCCTCTAGGATTTAGGATATGGTGCATAATTGTATGTGATCCTTGCATATCATGTTGATATAGGTGGATTAGATAGTAGATGCTGTGGTGACTGTCGTCATGCATCATCGTGCACCTTGCATCACTGTCGACCAGGGGCCCATTGTTGGGTAGGCTAGTTCGACAGTCATACTGACCTACCCATACGGCCATTCATGGGTTGGTGGTTGACGGAGTATGGGTAGGAGGCTCTGTGCTGCTCCGCTCATGCACTCAGGGGTTAGTGGACCGGAGCGTGGTAGCAGGCAGGGGTCCCTCCTTGAGTTGCCCTAATACCAGGAGATGAGAGAGAGATTTCTCCCCCATATCACATGGGGTGGGTGTAACACTCAGATAGATATATCCCCCCAGTTCTACGGATGATGACCAGGGGTAGGGAGGGCTACCCGGATATGTCATGGGGTAGGGGTGTTACACCGACAGCATACCGTCTACTCGATCACTCTATTATACGGGGTAGGGGATGATTTTTCCCCCGGATGGGTCGAGTACTGATGAAGTCTGTATGTGGTTGTTGCACATGATTTACATGCACATTCAGGAGACCC
This sequence comes from Boesenbergia rotunda, assembly GCA_024364735.1. Lineage (NCBI taxonomy): Eukaryota > Viridiplantae > Streptophyta > Magnoliopsida > Zingiberales > Zingiberaceae > Boesenbergia > Boesenbergia rotunda. The sequence continues at coordinate 6,656 of JAGFNQ010009552.1, forward strand.
TTTTTCATGGTCTTGATGACCCTGCATCGCTGGTATGTTTGTTCTACTTCTCGGATTTGCTTTATTTAGTATGGATAGTACCTGTGATACTTTGATAGTTGTATCTCTATTGCTAGCTTAGACTATCTTGCATATATATGAGTTATCAGCTGAGTTCTTTGAACTCACCCCGTAGCTCCTTGTTTTTATTTCAGGTTGATCGCCAGGAGGGTCCAGCTGCCAGTCCCATCACCTTGCGTCGAGATGTTTTTTTGATTTATAGTTCCTGTATTGGGTGTCGGTACTGTGTATTTGCTTTATTATCTTCCGCTGTGTTCTTATTCGATTTGGTTGTACTTTTGTGTGCCGTAGAGGCCCTTGTGTCTTTTGACTTTGTTGTTAGTCATACCGGTATGCACGTCTTCCTTGGTTTTGTACGCTAGTTTGGTGTTTTGGTCTTGAGTTTGTGAATTGTCCGCCGGGCGTGGGGGAAACTGGCCGATCCGTATCGGTCGAGCGACTCCTCGGGGCGTGACACTACTAATGCTTAAAATTCTCACGTAAAGCTTAGCTGGAAGGATAAAATCTCCTTTTAAATTATTAATAAAATTATAAGAGGATAAAACCTCTCGGTTAACTTTTCAATATTCTGTATTTATATTTTATTTAAATTATTTTCTTAATTGAAGCAAAGGATAGAAACATTATCTTTTTTTTAATTATTTTATCTTGTTGATGGATAAAATTTGAGCTGAGAAGATCATGCATCGAGGCACTATAAATAGAAGCAAGCAAGCCCTCTAACAGATAAGAAAATTTGATTCTGGTTCAAGCTTTGGCGCTCTCTTGCTTCCACGCTCCTCTGCTGCGGTTTGTGCTTTGACTCGACGCTGTCCGACCGCTGCTGGAAGATCGCTCCCAACACCCAAGCTGCTTCAGATAAATCTAAGTGTTGGGTAACGATTTTTTTTCTGCACTTAAATTATTTAAGGGGGAAGTGTAGGGCTGTTACACTTCCGCCCAATCTTGTATTTGAATCACTCTATCGGTAGTTTGTCGATAGAGGTTTTTAGTGGATTGCCCACAGGAAAGGTTCAAGGAACCTGGGCCTTCGAGTAGGAGTCGGCGAATGCTCCGAACGAAGTAAAACTCTTCATGTAATTTTTTTTTATTTTTCGCTTTGTTTTAATTTTTCCGCTGCGCACGTTATAAAAAGCATCGTACAATTTTCTATCGACTCTGATTTTATAACGAAGATTTTAAAAGTCACGTGATTCACCCCCCTCTCACGTGCATCGGTCCTACAGAGAGCCCAAGAGCAAAATCATGAGGGCTTAGGCCTAAAGTGGACAATATCATGCCATTGTGGAGATACCATTTGTTAGGACCAAAAGGAATTAGGATATCTCCACAATGACATGATATTGTCCATTTTAGACCTAAGCCCTCATGGTTTTGCTCTTGGGCTCTCCCTAAAAGACCTCATGCTAATGGAGATACCATATTCTTTATAAACCAATGATCTTCCCATGTGTTTTTCAATGTGGGACTAAGTTTGCACCATTGCAACCCCTAACAATCCCCCTCTCAAACAAAGGACCACATGCCCCCACCATAAACGGAAACTCTTTCCATTTTTAATGTCTGAACCACTAGGGCTTTCTGCCCCTTGGTTCACGTGACCTACTAGGACTTCACCACCTAGTCGCAACTAGAATTGGTCCACTAGAATTGGTCCTCTTTGATCAAGACACGGGAGCCCACATATCCTTTATTTAAGGCTTAATGCACATGGTTAGATCTGGATGAGCAACCTGGCTCTGATACCATTTGTTAGGTCCAAAAGGAATTAGGATATCTCCACAATGACATGATATTGTCCACTTTAGGCCTAAGCCCTTATGGTTTTGCTCTTGGGCTCTCCCCAAAAGGCCTCATGCCAATGGAGATACCATATTCCTTATAAACCAATGATCTTCCCATATGTTTATCAATGTGGGATTAAGTTTGCATCATTGCAACCCCTAACAGAATTCATTTAACAGGAGCAAGACATTCTTTACTTGATGTTTGATATAATAAAGGACACTATTGTTCCATTTTTTTTATCTAAGAACGAATTTATCGATTTCTTTTTGTTTCTTAGAGCAAGACAACTTACGTAGAAGAAGGTTGCACGTGACCAGGGTCATCTAAGTCGAGAAGAGTAAGTTGGTTAAAGAAGCTTTCTGGAAAACAACTTTCTATTAGTGCAAGGTTATCCTCTCCCACTTCCTCAAATCCATATGACCTAGAAGACTTTGCAGCATTCTTAGTTTCCTTGATTTTAGAAGATAACACTTCTTGAATTCCTGATGATTTAATTGAGACACTCTTATTAAGCTCTTTAAAATTTCCAACAATCTCAGCAGTGTCATGAGAAAAAGCAGCTGATGCTACAAGCTCATCAGTGCTAGGAGGGGGTGTACACATCTCCTTTGCTTCCCTGGACAATTCCAGCAGAGTGATTTCTATGCTATTTGGATTTCATGACCTTAGACTCATCAATAACTGTAGGAGTAATACTGACAGCAGGCAATGAGATTCCAGAATCCGATGATGAAGATTTTGACAGGTTTTTAGTTGAGCTACAACTACTTAATGAATTTTTCACTACTTTATTTGTCATATGCTCTTCAACACCCATTGCCTCTAATTTACTACCAGAATCAGTGGTAGTAAATTTGTTCTTTTTTTCCCATTCATCGACTCCAATTAGTGCAAGGTTATCACCTATTTCTATTGTGTTGATGATGTTTTAATCAGGATAGAATCTAGTGGCACACTAAGGTAAATTGGAGAATACTTTGATGTCTGACAAAAAGGAGTTATCATGGGGCATTATGTAATCAAGCAAACAATGAGCTGAAAAATGCAAATTCTTCCTTTGAGATGCATTTTTCTTGCTTGTTTCGCTTTCATTACCTACATGATTAATTCTATCAAAATAGATTTAATTCAGAGAAAAATCACTGAAAAACAAGACAAAACCATATAAGACAACTATAGAGAGATATGTGTATGGATATGATACAACAATTGATCTCTATACTAGCTTGTTTCATATAGACAAAATTCAAGAAACTCACTTGACCATAGTTACCAAATATTTCAGCAAGCTTCTCTTCAGTGACCTGATATACATTTGCCAAAATTAACATTAACATAGCACCGGCTGCATGTAACAAAATAATGATATTAATAAAACATAAAATAACAAAAATTTCACAAACAAATATTAATATTCAAAAATAGTAATTATGAGATAAGTAATATTCATACATAATAAAGTCACGAAAAATCAGCACCATGATCTACATCATTGTCGCCACCATCATCACCTGAACTGGGAGGATTCTGCATTGGAGCAGAGTTTAACTAAAAATGTCGCATGATCATGTCCTGTTGCCGACATAAATCTCTAATTTCTTGATCCCTTTGTGACATTTCTTCTTCTCTTTGTAATATTATCCCTTTCAAATGGGATACCTCTTCAGTCAAGTTAAGTATCTGAGTCGTAACTACTGGTGGGGTAGAAGAGGAAGATATGCCAGCAACTTTTTGGGTTCTGCTCAAGGAACACATTCCTAACATTCTTCCCCCTTTGGGTCCCCCACTAGCCTCCAACCATAAATTCATGCTATTGCCAACAGAAGGTTCAGAGTCGCCAGTGTTTTCGCTAGGTTGTGAATTTATCAATGCTAGCTCTAACTCATCATATTTATCATGCATTGTCATAAGAAAAATTATAAACAATGACAATAATAATATTTTAAAATCAAATAAAAATTAATCCTAACCTTTATTAATTTGGCTCTATCCCCACTCTAAGTCTTGTCTTTTTTTTGTAAAAGCATGAGTGAAAGTTTCAATGAATGCGGGCTCCTTCCCCATTTCCTTAGTCTAAAAAACACCATTAGAAATAATGAAACTCTAATTTGTAACTATAACCCATATTAAACTCAACTATATTTATAATTAAAACATTGTTAACTTAATTAAGTTAATTTGAAATGAAAAAATATTATAAATTGGATCAAAATATAATGTATGAGCATATCTATATTATCATGATAAGGAAATTAACACATAGGAATCGATTTCGTGTAATTTCGATATCTTTAGATAAGATTTTTGATTTGATTAAATTTTTATAATTATTTTTTATTCTGGGATGAATCCTGAATTCGTCCCAGAATCAGGGACGAATCTTGGATTCGTCCCTGATTCTGGGGCGAATATATGTATTCGTCCCTGATTTATAAAACTTAATTATAATAATTATTATATTTTTAGGAATTCTATAATTGCACCAATAATGATTTTTGAGTTCCTAAACCTTTAGGAAACTCAAAGTGAAGTCATGAGGTTTTAAAATTCAAAACTTGAATCAAAACCTCTTCTTAACCCTATATTTTTACCAAAACTATCTCCCTTTTTGATTTTATCATGAAATTTACCCAAATATACTTATGAAAGTATTTCAGAAGGTTAGAGATTGTTACGTTACTCAAAATTAGGTTCATGGTCTGAAACCAAACAATTCCATCCGTGCTAATCGATTGGTGTTGGATCCCAATCGATTAAACCATGTCTTAATTGATTACTTGATCGATTACGACTATTCTTAATCGATCAATTGATCGATTACGCTAGCCTCTGTGCTCGCTAGAAAACCTGCACCAATCGATTGGTGTGTGTTCCAATTGATTCCCTGATCGATTGAGAGTTTTTGATTTCTAAAAGAAAATTCAAATCCGAATTTCAGAAACTCTTTAATAATTTTACAAAATTCAAAAAAACATGAAATTTTGTGTAAATATTATCTATGATATATACTATCATGAAAAAAATAATTTTCTATAAAAATAACTTTCATTTTCAAAGATTGACACAAAATTAAAAACCTTAAAAAATTTCAATGTTTCACTCCATTTTATATTCAATTCATCAATGATGAGTGCTATCAAAAGATAGTGTTCACCAAGATTTTCTAAAATGGTTTTGAAAAATGTTTCAAAAATAATTTCCAACTATGTTCTTTGGGCTAAATGCACATGATTTGTACATTAGTTTTCCCAATGATTAGAATTCACTTAAGTTCTTATTTTGGATGAAATTAAAACACTAATAGATGCACTTTATTAATACCTTGAGTTTTATTCATCATCCTAACATCTCACTTGTATCTAGGGTATCTCAAAACATATATAGGTCAACTTATGGTCTTGTGAGATGTAATAGTCATGCTCTCTCTAAACTAAGGGGTTCATGCATTTCTAACTAGATATTATAAACTTTGATCATTTACCTAGGATATCAATTAATGTTAATGTTCTTAAATTCAATATAATGAATTAATGCATGATAATGATCATGACATGCATCATATGGATATTTTCAAAAGAAAAATCATTTTAACTAAATGATGCATATATGACATGACATATGATATTTTCATAATAAAATATAAATGATGAATTATGATGTCATGGCATGCGATAAGGCATACAAATCATGACATATTAGCGTAAAAGAAAATACCTAGATTTTCTATCTAAGTATCAGTAATTCATCACTAACCCATTGATAATTTTAATTTTGCCCCTATTTTTTTCAAGATAATGCTAAAACTCCCATCTTGGCATATCTTTGGATTCTAACCTAGTTGTGCCAACTTTATCAAGTTCAATCTTTCAAAAATATAGTTTGACACAATTTTACTCCTCAAGAGTAAATAGTGAAACTTCTTATTTTCAAGGGTAACAAATCCTTGAAAATGTTCCAAAGTGTCAACTACATCAAGGTTGGGTTAACTGTCATTCCAATTAGAGTTGACACTCTCCAAACCCATGTAGGGTGTGGCGAACACACTCTTATGAACTCAAAACATATTGGTGCTCGTTGGGTGCTCTAGGTATTCATTAGGGATGACTTCCCTAGATACTTTCCTAATGACTTTCCTAGGCTTCTCCGAAGCTTTAGTCATATTTTTCTTATCTTGGTCAACTCTAGAGATGACTTTCCTTTTGACCTTAACTTGACTCCTAGACCTAGGTTTAGTTTCATACCTATATGGAACTCTATGATAGGATGATCCTCCCTCTTTGACTTTAGGTTTATAACCCAAGCTTTTCTTGCCCCTAGAGGATCCTTGATTTCTTAAACTTATGTTTTGGTCTTTTAGTCCCTTAAATAAGTTTTCTATTTTTTAAGAGATTTTTTCTAATTTATCAAGTTTTGACCTCAAAACTTGATTTTCAATCATTACCTCCTCAAACCTAGATTTTTCATGGGTGCCTTGGATATTCTTCTTTTTGGCCTTGGTCTTTGTAGGTCTACCATGAGATGTTCTTGATTTTTCCCTAACCTTAGGTGTGGTAGCCCTAGCATGAAGGACTCTATAGTTTTTCTTAGATTTTTCATACCTCCTATTTTCATGATAAATGACATTAAAATGATAGAAATTATTTCCAGCATATATATTTTCATGATGAAAAGAAATACCATTAACTAATGATACCTTAGGAGTATTCTTGGAGGCTCCCCCTTGGTTTGAGCTTCCTTTGTTGATTTTTCTTTGAAGCTTCCTTTCTGAGCATTGATTTCGATAGTGCCTCTTTTACTTACAAAGGAAACACACAATGTGCTCCTTTCCTTTGTGTATCACGGTAAATGCTTTTTTATGCTTTTTGTTTTGTCTTGGGTGTCACTTGCACATTCTTCTTGACTAATTTGACACACTTACTCGTGTAGTGTCCTCATTCTCTACACTCAAAGCAAATGATATGATTTTTTATTTTGACAAATTAAAATTTCTATACCTTTGCTTGTAGATGTGGCACATGACCCTTCTTCATTTGATCCAGATGTAGAGGCTTCTTCTAGTTTCGACATTAATGAGTTTCACTCCCCCTCAATTCTTGAGGTGAAGGCCTCTTGAATTTCATGCTTGGATGTTGAGCATCTCTCAACTTCCAAATCCTCTTCCTCCGATGAATCTCTCTCTTCAGATTTGTCTTGATTCTGCAAGATGGAGGGATCTTCATGAAGCTTTTCCAATTTGCTCTAAAGCTCTTTGGCGTCTTGAAATTCTCCAACTTTGTCCAAGATGGTGCTTGGCAATAGATTGACCAATAATTTAGTCAACGTTTTGTTGGCCTTACATCTCTTGATTTGCTCTTCATTCTATTTGCTTTTCTTGAGGAGCTTCCCTTTGTTACTTGTTGGAGCTTCAAAACCCTCCATTAGAGTAAATCATAGCTCTATCTCCATTATAAAGAAATTTTCGATCTTTGTCTTCCAAAGATTGAAATTGTCTTTGTCGAATGGTGGAGGTGCCCGAATATCGTAGCCAAACTTCATTTTTGAAGATGAACCCTCTTGATGATGACTACTTGAAATTAGAATTTCTTCAAACTTCTTCTTCTTCCTCTAGCTCTTGCTCCGTTGGTGATAAGTTCAAAGAAGAGCAACCTCACTCTAATACAACTTGTTGGGACTGATAGGCGAGTTAGAGGGGGGAGGGGGGTGATTAGCTCCGATCTTTGTTCGAAGCAGATTTATTGCTGCAGAAGACTTGAGCAATGCTAACACCTCCGATTTACTTGGTATCCACCTCCTAGAGGCGACTAATATAAGGATCCGCTCTTCCTCACTCTCTCAAACACTATGAAAGTCTCCTTCGTGGAGGTGGAGAAGACTCGTACAAACCTACAAGAAGATACAACAAGAAACTTAAGCAAATACAAAATAAATCTTACAAGATTGACACAAATGATATCCTTGCTTATCTTACTTTCTTCTAGTTTGCAATCACCCCTTGATGCTTGGAAATGGAGTTTGTACTAAACAGCTCAGCCCCGACATCAATCGGCTGCCCCCAGGGCCAGTTGACTGATGCCTCAGCCAACTGCCCCTAGGGCCAGTCGACTGATGCCTCAGCCAATGACTCTATTTCGAGCAGACCAGTCGATTGCTCCCGGCTGTTCAACTTTACAGAAAGATGAGTCGACTGGTGTCCATACCAGTCGACAACTACAGTGCATTCTCAGTAGTACCAGTCGATTGGTTCCCTTGCCAGTCGACTGGTTCCCTTGTCAGTCGACTGATCTACTTACAAATGCACTCTCAACCTCACCGGAGTTCACCCTTTGCGTATGTCTTGAAGTCCACTTCCTTGGCTTGCCCCTTGAAGTTCTCTTCCTTCGGCTCTCATCCCTCGGATGCGCACACAAGCCTGTGGTTTGTCTTCATGCCATCCTTCACGTATGCCTTTGAAGTCTACTTCCTCGGCTCACCCTTGAAGTCTTCTTCCCCGGCTCTCGTCCCTCGGATGCTTTACTCTGCTACTCCTCATATGTGATTCACAAAGTTCGCAAGACTTAAACACACATCAAATCAACATGAAAACCTAACTTAATCATATTGACACACACATCAAAATCATGATCTACCCGATCAAACATGGGTCGATTGCACCAACACGATCTCCCCGATCCACCTGGATTTTACTAGTCAAGTTTCCAGTCAATCTTGACCCCTTGACTTACACAATATTCAACCTTCATTGTCATACATCGTAACTCAAGCTCACCCGAGCCAAACATCGAATCTCAAGCTCACCCGAGCCGAGTCAAAGTAGGTCAACCTTGACCTAACAAAGATTGCACCAACAACATATTCATATTGAGCTTTATTCTTGGGAGTTTTAAAATGTTTCTTGGCATACTATCATTAACAATAAAACTATATCATTTAGTGTGTGAAATCAAACTGAACATAATTTATGTGTAGAAATTGATAGTTACCGCAATGACTTGCAATCTCAGTTTGTCAAGTCTCCTAATTCTTTCAACCTCCATGTCTTCACCTATAGAATTTGGTTCTCCAATTAAAATGATTTCTCCCTTTTTTGCGTATCAGACCTAGCATTTTTTTCTTTTCCCCGGTCAAGACCAGCAATTGCTCCTCGTTCTGTAATGTTTTCACATGGGTTGCAGATTTCTATGTGGCGTCTCTTTTTCTAAGGCAAATCCTTAAACCACACATAAGACTATCAGTTGGTGTATCCCTATAATCATAGTGACTTCGATCACGCCATCTCCTACTCCTTGTTCTAGATGCAACTATTTCAGGATGAGGATCCACTACAAGGGTCACTTGATTCAACCAAAATCTCATGCTTTTCTATTATTGCAACTAATTCATTAACTCTTTCCTTTGACTAATTGTTCTCTATTGTTAGCTCCTTTATTCGGGTTTGATGGATAATACAATTAGGACATTTAATATCAATCAGACTTTTGCCTTCTGTATCATGTGCCGGGAAAGTCTGTATTGGGTGTTGAATATCATCAATGTTCGGGAGAATTTGTACCAATGTTTTTTCAACATGGGTAGGGATGAATTCCCTAATCACCTATCAAATTAGAGATTAATATTTAAACACTTCAAATAAATTTTAATCCTTAGTTTTGAATATGGACCTCATCAGCTGAGACTTGGGCTAACAAAACTCTGACCTTACTAATATGTGAAGGAGTAGACCTCCACTTATTAATTCTTGCACCTTCAATATAATATAGTTTTTGGATTGGAATATGCTCCAAAAACCATACCTGCATTTCATTATACAGAATCCTGACAATATTATCATGTTCATATTACAATATCACATTTATCATTAAAAACTTATAGCTAAAACACCAACAAATCCCTTTAGGTATGGAACTGAACTGGTTATTTGAGATGTCTAACTTGATGAAAAAATATCCCCAATGATATCCAATTAGGGACACATAAATTGATGAATCGCTTCAACCCAATTGAATCTACTTAGATTTGCATAATCATCTACAATATCTAACAGACTTAATGAAACCTTATATGTATTAGATGAAAATAACACACAAATAAATATATACTAAATATATAATTTATAAAATATCAAAACATTAGTATCAACTTCAACTCTACGAGAATAGAGTTTAAAAAATTCATCAATTCTGGATCTAGTAGACTCTTTTTTATTAGAGAAGTGAGCAAGAAAGAGGTTACCAATTGCATTTGTTGAGTTCATAGACACCGAAGCATCTCTATCTGAAATACTAAGCAACAGAGATACATCTCTTCTGGTGAATTTAACTAAGACACCTAAAAATTTAAATTTATTAATTTTATATTATTTCTTTCTACCTTTCAAAATTATAAAATGTACTAGAGAATTTAAATGTTTGAGCTATTGAATCCTAATTTTGAAATATATTTACCAGCAATCCGTGAATTTGCGGAATATCTTATATGTCAAGAAAAACGACAAAAGGGGACTGTTTAATGATGACTATGTATCGATTATGTAAATGAAAAGACCTACGATTCCTTCCTTTCATCGTTGGACGACAAAAAAAAACTATTAAAGTGTTCTAAAACACTCAGTCCATTGGATTTTATGCCTCACATCAAGTGATATCTAGAATTATTCAAAATATAAATTATTAACACGAATAAACCAATGACAAAGTTGGGGTTTAGGTTTTTGGGGATCTAGACTAACAACGTTGGAGCTGATTTAGGATAAAATCAGAAACAAAGTTGCGGTTGGTTTTGCCCTAAACCAGCCCAACAACAAAGTTGGGGCTGATTTTACCCTAAACTAGCCTCAAAGTTGGGACTATTTTTTTTGGGGGAACTTGTAATAGAGTTGAGGTTGTCTTTTCAAAAACCAGCTCTAATGTTGGTTAGTGGTTGCTCCTAAACCAGGAATAAAGTTGGTATTGTTTTGGGATAACTAAAGTGATCAACGTGGTGTTGGTGTCACGCCCCCAGGGGCACAAGCTTCCTCGAAAATCGGGCAACATCTCCCCTGTACGGCGGAACAATATAGGGCAATTATACATCATATCTCCTCAATATAGCTCAGCCACAAGCGGCTGACATCACAATAATATGTAGAAATCACAACCACACAGTTTTATATCGAAACAGAATAAATAATAGATGGCTCAGCCACCTTAAACATAAAATGAAACTACAATCCAGAAGAGAACTCAAATGTCTCTGATAACGACAAAATCTAATAACGAATAAAATGCAACTCTAAGTACTGAAACAAATAACTAAACCAAATACGGAAGACTAACTCAACTCGATACTGAGGACTGGCAACTGGATCCTCTCCTGGCTCCAAGAAATACTTCTACCTGCTATCTGAAAACAAAAAAAAATAAAGCAGGGGTGGTGAGTCTGGACGGACTCTGCGGGTATATGAGTAGACAAATAAGCATGACATAATAAGGATAAACAGAGTAGAGAAGTCAACAGTGTACAGCCCATAAGAATTATAGCAATCTTAATCATGCATAACATACGTAAATCGACATGGTATAAAGTCCGAATAACGACTAAGCAGGTATGGAACAACGCAACAACAATAATATCAAGATATACATGCATGTCAATCATGTGCAACAATCACAGCTCACATAAATGCATCAAACACAAGAAAATGCATAAAAAAAATACGTATGCACATGATGCAATGACATGTGTCACCCCTGACGCCAGTCAAGCCGTCAACACATCCCATCTGTGTGACCAAGTGGGTAGGGCTGTGACAACTGTACCACTCCAACAACAAATACCACATAAGACGTGGTTGAGTGGACAGGATGCTGGGGAGTCCACACTCCAGACCCCGGTACATCGGGGGAGCTATCAATAGCTACAATATCCCTCAAAAATAAACAACGGTGAGGGTGAGCCACCAACGACTCATCCCTCTAAAAACAACGGTGAGGGTGTCACTGTTTGGCACAACAGGACAGATGCTGGCACTTTAATAACTACCACGACAACAAGTGGTTGAGTGACTCGAGCAACAATATGACTAACGATGACTTAACCAAATGTAAGCCAACAGTCGTTAGTATGCAACGTGCAAGTATGATGCATGCTATACGATGCACGAACAACCGGAGAAACAACGATGCAATAAAATCCAACGAGTATACGATGCATCAATACAACCAACCGGAAATCGAAAACCAATGATTATACACCTACACTACTAGGTAGGGTATTTCTAATGCCAAATAAACCTATCTGTGTTTAATAGACTTCTAGGTACTCGCGTACAAGCGGTATTTTATAGAACAGAAAACCAACCGAGAACTGTACAGATACGAATTTGGGAACACTCGAAGATCAACGAAGAATAAGTCTCAACGGCGATGTTTTAAATAACGGCAAAGAACAAGGTCAAGCAACCTATCAGACATAATATAACCATGCTTTTAAGGTAAAAAAAAACTACTCGAGTACAAAGGAGAAGTACCCGCCTTAATTTCAGTATTCTGTAAGCGAAGAGAACCTTCCACGATCAACCGAACAAGTCCAAGGTTAATGTCCTGTATCAATGGCATCGTTTAGCTAAATAAAATACTAAACATAATTAGGATAGATCCTAACTATCATACCAATTTAATTAACTCTAAAACAAGAGTGAGTCTTTTTTAACCTAATTTATCAAAATACCCAGTTTATAGCCTAGCCCAAAATAATTCATCTAAAACTTGGTTTCGACCTAAGCATAACCCAAGAACAACCAAAACTAACCCAAACAGGTCGATGGTCAAAGGAACTCATGACAACAACATCAAGTGAATCTTAATGCTATACATTAATTAACTTCACCTATCAATTTAGCACCTAATCAAGCTCTAAACAATCTGAATATAAAAATTTGCTCACGGTAAAGAACATATAGAACCTCAATATCAATCTTTAACCTAACTAAGGAGCTAACTATAGATTTGGAGAAAACCATGAAACTCCCCTCGAAACTCATGGCAACAAACTCGAACTCAACTGTGCTTGTAATCCAAATCCAAACCGAATTAGCAAAGTAGGACCAAGCCATAAATTACAGTTTATTGTACCTGATGGGTGGCCGGTGCAAGCAATTGAGGGCGGCGTCGGGAAGAAGAGGAGTTTGGCAGAATCAGGAGGCTAGGGTTCACGAAGAGCGACGACGCTCTACTCTTGCACGTCGGAGAAGACAGGAGAAGAAAAAGAAGGGGTAGGAGGGCGGCGGCGCTCGCTCGCTGGGAGAGGCGACGGCGTTGGGCGTTGGTGGTTGTCTCGCGTGCGGCATGATGGAGCCTCGGGAAGAAACCGCAGGCGACGGTCGGTGTCGCTCGCGACAACGTCAGGCGTCGGGCGAAAACCGAACGGGGCGGGTGAGGAAACGGAATCGGGGAGATGAGGGGGAAGTTAGGGCACGGGCTAGGCTTTAAGTAGTTTTTTTAGCAATTTTACATAAAGGCCCTCCAAGTTTGAGAAATCACAACTAAGCCCTTTAAAATTTCAATTTTCAACATTCTCCCCCATTAATAAAAATTTGGTCCCAAATTTAGCTAATGAACCAAAACAAACACTAGTTACCCCAACAGGTACTAGTCAACAACAACAACATATATCAACACCTGTATCAACAACGTAGGTATAATATAAATACTGAACGAAACCCAACTTTACGCACCTCAAGTAAATAGATGAGGGTAGCGAGCTCTGTTCGAATTCGAGCTCCCAAGTAGCTTCCTCATCAGAGTGGTGCTGCTAACCAACTTTGACCAACCATATTGTCTTGTTCTACCGAGGCTCCTTGTGCGCATGGGCATCTCCACGTAAGTCGTATTTGAGTATAGTGTGATCGACACCTCTGATAAAACATGTGTCGGATCTTGCACTCTACCAACTGGGCTAGACGGGTAACTTCTGCTCCACTCCGCTCCAGAATCGGAAACGGTTCAATATAGCGTGGAGCTAGCTTACCTCGCAAACCAAATCTCTTCATCCCTTTCGTGGGTGACACTCGTAAACTACATGCTCGCTCAAGAAGAACTCTAAGGGGTTGCCTCTGTCATGGTCAACCTCAACCCTGATTGCGAGTCAAATGCGTTATCTACCATATTAGGAAATGGCCAACATCTCTCTAACGGTAGCTACTCAGTTACAAGCAGTGACCTACATGTAGATACCCTATAGCTCTTTAACATCTCGACGAATCGATCCATCGACCTGCGGTGTCTTCTCTCTGGTGACAGTGTAAACCCGGTCCATCTCTGGAACTGATGGTGGCATCGTCTGAAGAGGCAGTGGCCGAATCATCTGAATTGCTACTAGCTGCATAGTCTGAGGTGCTGGAGCTTCCACTGTATGCGGAGTCTGATAACTTGTAGCTTCGACCATCTACTGAGGCTAAAACTGAAGTCTAATATGCTAGGCACAGCTGATCTACACATAACTAATAACTAAAATAAATCCTAATCATACCACCTACTTGAGTAAATTTTAAGTAACAACGCGTTACTTCCTAACCTAATCATCATAATTAGGTTAAACTCCTAATTCTAAATATGATTAACCAAACTCAATTCTTACTAGAATCAAGTTCCCATCAACCCATGTCCACCACAACAAACCTAGTAAAACCTCACCAAGATAGCAAACTACTTTCTTATCACAGATCTGCAACAATGAAAACTTATGGCAAGAATTCCGATCCGAACAGATCAGTATAGGTCTTTTCCCACAACGGAACAACGAAACTATCCTACTACATCAACCTATTCACAATAGGATTCTAAACTAAAGCCAGATTCCACGGTGAACCATTGAAAGGTGGCGTCTTAACCTTCAGATTTTTCTGTACTAGGAATCACAAGTTTATTTTCTTCTTGTATCATCTTTCAACATATTTAATGTCATGATTTGAATATGTTTCCAGTTTTCATATCCTTATTCAATTTTTTTTCTCGTCTTTTATATATATATATATATATATTTTCGACCATGCATTCCCCTCTTATCACAGTAACCTACAGCAATACCACAAATTAAAACCAGAAACAACTCTTATTTATTATTTTTTTATTAATTTATTATTATTATTATTGTTATTTATTTATTTGCCAAGTTCCAACACAAGTTACATTATCTATTGGCCTCTGTGGTTTATTATTATTATTATTTTTCACGTAAATTTAATCTAATTATCCTCTTGATGCTATATTAAGTTGATGTAGTTTTGTCCTCCAGGTTTTCAACATTTTTCAAGAAGAGCAACTCTAATTTACACATTTAACACAAATGTCAATGAGAGATCACTGATTATTAATTCTGAGGGGAAAAACTATGCAGCTAGAGGTTACATAATTAAGCATCAGATCTCATGACACAATAATTTGGAAAACACTAAAGCAGGTCTTAAAGGTCAAATTTGATACTAAGTGAATTGAGTTTATTAACAAAATCCTATGATTCAATCAAGAATTCTTTTTTTGTCTGAGTTCATTTGGATCAACATCCTACCCAAGGGTTTTGATCCTAGGATTGGAATGGAGCATTATAAAATCTTACAATTTAGTCAAAAATATTTTACTACTATCTTTAATATTTACCATTTTAGCATATATATACAAATGTTGACCTAGGATGGTTATTATAACTATAAGCTAAATGAAATCTTGCAAATAGATAAAATCATACAGGCCATCTTACAATATCTTCCCTAGTGCTTCAAAATTTGAGCAGAGTCAAGACATGCAACTCAAATTCAGAGTGTTACATATAAGAATGTTCATATTGGGTAGAAGTGGAGTAATGCTAACAACCATATGGTCACTTACTTACCAGAATAATAAACAACCAACAAAGGGTTGCTTCCTTCTTTAGACACTCTTCGTGTATTTGCAGAAGGGCTCTTGCTAGCATCTAAATCAGTATCAAATAAATTTAATTGCCATGCTTTTAGGGTTCCCGGAATAGTCACTTAATCGTCAGGTTTCAAAGGAAGAGCTGACAATAAAACATCCTGGGTAATTGAACTAACAAAATCCTAATTCTTCCAAGATAATGCAAGGTGTACTTGTTCAATTAGCACAGTCCCCGCATTTGTTAGGATTATCCAAATATCATAAATTTCACCTTCGCACAATATTGTAGAGTCATTTCCTCCTACCATACGGGAAAACTAGTAGGGGTAGAGGTGGGACCTTGATGATCCTCCAAGAAGCAAGTTATCAACAAATAGACCAGGTGTGCTAACCAAGGATGAAAATCTCCTCAAGCCACTTCTGGTAAACGATCAGCATTTCCTCGACAAGGCACAAGCACTTCTCAAAATCACAATTCCAGGTGCTGTCTTTCAGACCAGAAACAAAGCTTGCCAGAATGAGGAAAATAGGGTTCTTTTAGACTGTGGCTACGAGTTATTAAGGAGGAAAGGGAGAAGAGAAAACGTTCAGTCATGGAGCCGCTTTATTCACCTGGAGATGTTAATATGGATGCACTAGTGAAGGAGCTGAATAACGACTTTGAGTGTCTTAAATTTTCAAACGAAAGTACAATTTAGTGATGGCAATGCGGAATTTCTATATATGCTCCTTGAGAGAGACATTGAGAACCGAAAGCCAGATATCAACTGCAAATGGAACATTGCTTGGAGCAGCATCATAGCCGCATCACTCCAGAAAGATGAAATTACAAGGGATTTAGAGAAGCATGTACTGAGTGGACTTATTAGTGAGCTAGCTAGAGAGTTAATTAGTACAACCACAAAGGCTAAGTAGGTACAAGTCTGTATGCTTTGTAAAATGTGGGGGGCAAGTTTCATAAATAGGTAGGTATATCGAAAACACATACATATTTTCAATATAATATTTATTTCTGTTGTACATCAACCATCAAATGGTAGTCAATTAGAAATATGAATCAGTAACAAAAGGCAGCCATGATAATATATTCGTGAGAAGTCAAAAGGGTCATCATTTCTCAGACCAAGCATCAGACCTAAACCATTTTGAAGTTCCAAGGGTTGCACTCAGTTTTCATACAACGAGATTATCTGGTTAATGATACTTATTAAGATTCAGACAAGTGACACGGGGTTCATTTCTCCGCATTACTTAGATATAATTTTATCAAGATATAATTTTATAAAAAACTTAACAAAAACCAACTTACTTCCTGTTTGCCAGGAGAGATCTCGTAGTCCCAAAACATAACCATACTGAACTATGTCAAAATAATGACTCCGCGAAAATACAACCAAATTCGTACATACAGATAGACCTCGTAAAATAAAACAACTTCGTCAACCCTCAAGAAAAAGACTCCGCAAAAATAAAAAAATCTGTAACATACAATTTGATCTCGTAAAACAGCTCCATAAACCCATAGACACCAAAACATCGCAAAAACTTCAACAAATTGACGCACTAAAAATAACATCGTAAAAATCCACAGATCCCAAAGGAACTCGTAAAACATGACTCTGATACCAAAAATTGTCACGCCTCCCGGGGCACATGCTTCCTCGAAAATCGGGCAACAACTCCCCTGTACGGCGGACAATATGAGACAATTATACATCATATCTCCTCAATATAGCTCAGCCACAAGCGGCTGACATCACAATAATATGTAGAAATCACAACCACACAGTTTTATATCGAAACAAAATAAATAACAGATGGCTCAGCCACTTTAAACATAAAATGAAACTACAATCCAGAAGAGAACTCAAATGTCTCTGATAACGACAAAACCTAATAATGAATAAAATGCAACTCTAAGCACTGAAACAAATAACTAAACTAAATACGGAAGATTAACTCAACTCGACACTGGGGACTGGCAACTGGATCCTCTCCTGGCTCCAAGAAATACTTCTATATGCTATCTGAAAATAACAAAAAAAGAAAGCAGGGGTGGTGAGTCCGGGCGGACTCTGCGGGTATATGAGTAGACAAATAAGCATGACATAATAAGGATAAACAGAGTAGAGAAGTCAACAGTGTACAGTCCATAAGAATTATAGGAATCTTAATCATGCATAACATACGTAAACCGACATGGTATAAAGTCTGAATAACGACTAAGCAGGTATGTAACAATGCAATAACAATCATGTGTAACAATCACAGCTCATATAAATGCATCAAACACAAGAAAATGCATAAAAAAATACGTATGCACATGATGCAATGACATGTGTCACCCCTGACGCCAGTCAAGCCGTCAACACATCCTATGTGTGTGACCGAGTGGGTAGGGCAGTGACAACTGTACCACTCCAACAACAAATACCACATAAGGCGTGGTTGAGTGGATAGGATGCTGGGGAGTCCACACTCCAGACCCCGGTACATCGGGGGAGCTATCAACAGCTACAATATCCCTAAAAAACAAATAACGGTGAGGGTGAGCCACCAACGACTCATCCCTCTAAAAACAACGGTGAGGGTGTCACTGTTTGGCACAACAGGACAGATGCTGGCACTCTAATAACTACCACGACAACAAGTGGTTGAGTGACTCGAGCAACAATATGACTAACGATGACTTAACCAAATGTAAGCCAACAGTCGTTAGTATGCAACGTGCAAGTATGGTGCATGCTATACGATGCACGAACAACCGGAGAAACAATGATGCAATAAAATCCAACGAGTATATGATGCATCAATACAACCAACCGGAAATCGAAAACCAATGATTATGCACCTACACTACTAGGTAGGGTATTTCTAATGCCAAATAAACCTATCTGTGTTTAATGGACTTCTAGGTACTCGCGTACAAGCGGTACTTTATAGAACAGAAAACCAACCGAGGACTGTACAGATACGAATTTGGGAACACTCGAAGATCAATGAAGAATAAGTCTCAACGGCGATGTTTTAAATAACGGCAAAGAACAAGGTCAAGCAACCTATCAGACATAATATAACCATGCTTTTAAGGTAAAGAAAACTACTCGAGTACAAAGGAGAAGTACCCGCCTTAATTTCAGTATTCTGTAAGCGAAGAGAACCTTCCACGATCAACCGAACGAGTCCAAGGTCAATGTCCTGTATCAATGGCATCGTTTAGCTAAATAAAATACTAAACATAATTAGGATAGATCCTAACTATCATACCAATTTAATTAACTCTAAAACAAGAGTGAGTCTTTTTTAACCTAATTTATCAAAATACCCATTTTATAGCCTAGCCCAAAACAATTCATCTAAAACTTGGTTTCGACCTAAGCATAACCCAAGAACAACCAAAACTAACCCAAACAGGTCGATGGTCAAAGGAACTCATGACAACAACATCAAGTGAATCTTAATGCTATACATTAATTAACTTCACCTATCAATTTAGCACCTAATCAAGCTCTAAACAATCTGAATATAAAAATTTGCTCACGGTAAAGAACATATAGAACCTCAATATCAATCTTTAACCTAACTAAGGAGCTAACTATAGATTTGGAGAAAACCATGAAACTCCCCTCGAAACTCATGGCAACAAACTCGAACTCAATTGTGCTTGTAATCCAAATCCAAACCGAATTAGCAAAGCAGGACCAAGCCATAAATTACAGTTTATTGTACCTGATGGGTGGCCGGTGCAAGCAATTGAGGGCGGCGTCGGGAAGAAGAGGAGTTTGGCAGAATCAGGAGGCTAGGGTTCACGAAGAGCGACGACGCTCTACTCTTGCACGTCGGAGAAGACAGGAGAAGAAAAAGAAGGGGTAGGAGGGCGGCGGTGCTCGCTCGCTGGGAGAGGCGACGACGTCGGGCGTTGGTGGTTGTCTCGCGTGCGGCGTGATGGAGCCTCGGGAAGAATCCGCAAGCGGCGGTCGGTGTCGTTCGCGGCAACGTCAGGCGTCGGGCGAAAACCGAAGGGGGCGGGTGAGGAAACGGAATCGGGGAGATGAGGGGGAAGTTAGGGCACGGGCTAGGTTTTAAGTAGTTTTGTAGCAATTTTACATAAAGGCCCTCCAAGTTTGAGAAATTACAAATCAGCCCTTTAAAATTTCGATATTCAACAGTTGGTTAGGGCAAAACCAATAATAAAGTTGGTGTTGATTTGGGATAACCAAAGTGATCAACATGTTGTTGGTTATGACAAACTGTTGGCACACATGGAACGTACCTTTACAATACGTTCTTGCGCACAAGCACCAATGACGGAGAGGATCACATTAGTGGTACTGGAGGAGACGAATATAAACTCTAGAGTTGGAACCATAGTTTGTAAAATCGCGATTTTGGATCGTAGGATCGTAGGATCGTACGATCCTACGATCCAAAATCGCGCAAAATCGTACGATCCTACGATCCTGGATCACAAATCGATCCAGAATCGCGCAAAATCGTTTTTCGTAGCAGGATCGCAGCAGGATCGGACAGAATCGGACAGAATCGTATAGGATCGGACAGAATCGGAGTAGAATCGGAGCAGGATCGGTGAAAGCTTCGAGAGGTGATAATTTTTGACTCGGATTGAACCACGTGACCTATAATATATCAAATTGAAACTCGTTCAAAGATCTACATGTTAGTTTTAAGATTGAATCCCAAAAAATATTATTTAAAGTCTTTTCAGAAGCTCATAAGATTATTAGTCTTTTTTATTATTATTTTTTTTATCTTTTACAGAGTTAGTGTTAGGGTTTTAAGATTATTTAAACATCTATTTAATTATTTTTAGTTAGTTTTTGATTAATAATATTATGTTATATCTTTTTCCTAAAATGATGTATTTTTAGATGTCTATTATGTAATAGGTTGACAATTAAATTGGATCATCTTGTAATCAATAGAATATTCTTGAAGTTGAACGTGATTATTATCATTATAGTATTAATAAAAATTGTATATTCTTTCATTTTAAGGGTTTTTGTTAGGATCGTACGATTTTACGATCCGATCCTGACCGATCCGATCCTGACCCCAAATCGATCTTGTGTAGGATCGTGATTCTACGAACTATAATTGGAACTGGAAAGAGAGGAGCACGATTTTAAACTTAGAAAGAGAGACAGACGATCAAATACAGAGAAAGAAACGTTAATGTGCAAGGCGTGAGAAAATTTTTTAACTGATTTTAAACCTAATCAAAATACCACGTCCGGCGCCAAGCTCACTTAAAACGAATCGCTTGTGTTGAAAAAGCATGGACCTTCAACATTTTGTCCGCATTAAAAATGCATGTACCCCGTTCAAAATACCTATATACCCCTACCAACTACTACAGTTGACGCTTTCTGAGGGCAATCTCGTCATTCTATTACGCCAAAATAGGAAATGGTTTGACTTGTGTCAGCTTCCCTTACCGAATCGGAAACTGCCTCAGCGGAGACTGTGCCTCGGTGTGCGATGCCGTCGTTTCCTCTGCTCCTCTTCGTATTCGCTCAGCTGTGTTAGCTTGGAGTCCAAGGAAAAAACGTATCGCACTCTCCGCCTGCGCCTCTTCCGACCGACGCCTCGCTCGTTCCAGCCGTTGTCACCGTCGTCTCGTATGGCGCCAGGGAAGCTTCACACCGTCGAGTTGGGCACTCCCTTGAAGAGGAGGCCTATTCGCTGCTAACCGATCACGTGGCTACCTGCAAGAGGCACGTCTTCATCACTTCCACTGTAGTCACCGGAAACAGAGCCTCTTCACCTTCCTCGATCTCCCATTACTCGAAAATGATGGGAAGCGGGTCCATGGGATGAGGAGGAATTAAGGATCCGGAGTTCTTTTTCGATACCGATAAAGAGGAGAAGATGAAGGATCAAAGAAGAGGAGAACAGAGCTCGGTTCCTCTTGCCTTTTTGGCTTCTCCGGAACCTACTGTTCTTTCCCTCAGCAGCGATGAAGATTCAAGTGAGGGTACTGACGAGGGCAATGTGAAGTCGAAAGAGTTGATTGTTGATTCTCCCTCTTCTCTGGTAGTAGCAGACGATGACAATTTGGAAGTTGAACGTGCTGCAGAACTAGATGCTCTCCAAAAGGATGATCCCAGCGTCGAGTTGGTTGATGTACATACAACTGATAGCAGCTCCAGCTCAGAGTTGATGGATGAAACAGACTCACATCTTGAAGATAAAGGGAGATGTGAAATCATTGATGAAGAAGAGAGATCACAATCCACACCCGATGAAACTACTATGGAGGATGAAGACAATTCCGACGTCATAATCTTGACAGATGTGGAGGAAGATCGATATAAGGAAGCAAATGAACGTAATGAAGAAATTCTAAAAACTCGTCATCCACTGCCATATACTTGTCCTGCAACGAGGACCAGATCATGGTTTGGAAACCAACCAAAATTCTCTTATTGTAGATACTTCAGAACACTTGACACTGATGGGGACCATGATGATGATGATGAGGAGGAGGAGGAAGAAGAGGATAATGAATCACAGGAAGATGAACTATTGCCTTTGTCAAAGAAAAAAATCTTCTCAAAAACATGCATTCCTCAGGAAGACAAGCCATTGTCTTCATTAAACAAGAAGAAGTGCTCAAAACCTCATAAAGATGAAGCGTCTTCTTCATCAAACAAGAAGAAATCCTCGGAACCTCAAATAGTTGAACCTTTACTAAACCGTGTGAAATCTGGAAAAAGAAAGAGGGATATCCCATCCAAAGAGTATTTTATTCCAGAGCTCCTTGTTAATACGATGTGCGACAACGTAACAGATATTCTTTCTAACTCTCCGACAAAGGAGGTTTGCAATGAGGAACCTGACTTTTTCTCATGGGATGATGAAAATCTAAAAGTTGTTGAAAAGTCCAATCATGAGAAATTTATTGATGAGCTTTGGGCTGATTTTGATTTTGCCATGGGTTCTACTAATATTGGCTATTACAATGCTGATAAGGTGCGTATTAAGTTTTTCTCCTTATCTTTTGGCCTGTTTTCTGAATGGGTTTGATTGTATAGCTCTATAACTGGGTGAATGAGAAAGGCCTCTCAAGTACTTAGGATGCTTATTTAACTCTCATTTTTGTTCTTAACTTAGCATTCGATTCATATTGTTATCTAATTTGATTCAAAATATATGGATTGAGTGGTTTTGCACTTTGTAGTTCTTTTATATATGATATTGGATAATACAACTTTTTTAGTACATTTATATGATAACTCTCTTGATCATAAGATTACAATATCTTCATATTTAGCAGGGCCAAGAAGAAAACATCACAAATATGGAAGATAGACTACCATTATCCTGCTCGAGCGGGAAGCATTGTTTTATCCTAGATGAACAAATAGGGATGATATGCAAATTCTGCTCCTTTGTTGATGTGGAAATCAGACATATTCTTCCATCTTTTGTAAGTAGTTAATTGAATTTTACCATATGCATGTTAGCACCTTGATCTACCAAAACTTCTAGCGCCGTTTACTTAATATTGGCTACTCTATTTTGCATGCTGTAGGGGCACAATATGTTTCGAAAATCAGAGATGAAAAGTTCCAACAGTGAACAGGACCTACTACTATATTTCGAGAACCTTCGAGCATCCATTAATTCAAGTGGAGAAGCTTCTACTAGCAATTCCATAAAAACTGTGTGGGATCTCATTCCTGGTGTTTACCAGACCATGTACCAGCATCAGCAGGAAGCATTCGAGTTTATGTGGAGAAACCTAGCCGGGGGAATTGAACTAAACAAGTTGATTTCCCATTCTAAACCTGATGTGGTAGGGGGTTGTGTGATTTCTCATGCCCCTGGGACAGGCAAGACCCGATTATCCATTGTTTTTATTCAAACTTACATGAAGGTTTTCCCAGATTGCAGGCCTATGATAATTGCTCCTAGAGGAATGCTCCTAACATGGGAGACAGAAGCGAGAAAATGGGATGTCAACATTCCCATTCATAATCTGAATTCTTCTGAATACACTGGGAAAGAAGATAAAGCCATACTTTCTTCATTAACTTCAAGACAACCACGAACTAAAATGTCAGTGCGTCTTGTGAAACTGTGTTCATGGATCAAAGGCAACAGCATCCTTGGAGTAAGTTATAATTTGTTCAAGAAACTGTCTTCTGAGACGACAATCGGATTGGATAAGTTTCTCCTTGAGAAACCAGGTTTGCTAGTTCTTGATGAAGGGCATATTCCAAGAAATCAGCGGAGTCTTATATGGAAGGTATTAGGAAAAGTCAAGTCAGAAAAGCGACTCATTCTTTCTGGAACACCCTTCCAAAATAATTTCGATGAGCTTTACAATATCTTGTGTTTGGTACGGCCTAAATTTGCAGAGAAGATCACAAATAACAATTTGAAGTTAGAAAGGCAAAAGGATTGGATAGACAAGCAACCAATTGGCTTTCCTGAAAAAGATGGTGGAAAAGAACTTTGGACTTCTCTAACTAGCAATGTTACTGACGACAATGGTGAAGAAGTCAGATCTATATTGAAACCTTTTGTGCATATTCATAATGGCACTATCCTGAATGATCTTCCAGGTATGCAACAATGCAGAACTCAGGTTGTTCTTTTTTTCTTCCTATGGCACATTCATGTCGATAATGTTCTAAATGATCTTGCAGGTATGAGAGAATATATAATTCTTTTGGATCCCGTACCTCACCAGAAAGCCATGATTGAAAAAGTAAAGCACATTAGATCAAAATCCGCCTTAGACTCTGAATACAAATATTGCTTGGCTTCCATTCATCCTTCCCTGGTGACTTGCCTGAAGATGTCTAAAGAAGATGAATTGCTGGTAGACAAGGATTTGCTTGAGAAACTGAAACTCAATCCAGCTGAAGGGGCAAAAACACGATTTGTTGTCGAAATTGTTCGCTTGTGTGAATCACAGAATGAGAAAGTGCTTATTTTCAGTCAGTATATACAACCACTGACTATGATTAAAGAGCAACTAATCAATGAATTTAACTTGATCGAAGGGAAGGAGATCTTGGAGATGACCGGAAAGGTTCATTTGCAAAATCGTCAATCTTCGATAAATATATTTAATGATGAAAAAAGTGAAGCTAAAGTGCTGCTTGCATCAACCAAGGCTTGCTGTGAAGGGATAAGCTTAACTGGAGCATCAAGGGTTATACTTATTGATGTTGTATGGAATCCAGCAGTAGGAAGACAAGCCACCAGTAGAGCATACAGAATTGGTCAAAAAAAATTTGTATACACTTACAATTTGATTACATCTGGAACAGGTGAAAAGGAAAAGTACGAGGCACAAATCAAAAAAGATCATTTGTCCAAATTGTTGTTTGCCCAAGAAAGTGATTCCACTAGTACCAAAATCCGTTTACCGCAGTCAAAGGAAGGTCTCCCAAATAGTATTATCTCCAAAGACAAGATTCTGGAACAAATTGTTGATAAAATGAAGGGCATGTTTATTGATATCTTCTGTTCATCCAAGGAGTAATTGTAGAAAACTGTGGCACACTACAACTCTTCCTTCAATGCATGCACCATGGGGAGTACACCTTCATCACGTCTCAATTGTTGCCTCTCTTACAACCTTTGCAAGAATATTCTTCACTTTCACCACTATATTCTTTTAGCATGATTTATCTTCCATTCTTCAGTTCTCTGCAGAATTATTGGAGAAGCCAATTTGAGAACTTGGATAGGCATGATTTCATGTTTCCTTCAAACATCTGGGAAAGTTGAAAATTATTAGGATAATCATCTCTATTTCTTTTGAATTCTGTTCATTTGAGCTTTATTAGCTGCCTTAATATGAACAACAAAATGTGGTATTCCTCGGTTGATGCGAGACACCTGTGAAGATTTGTACTTGAATCTGCTTCAATGTGAAGGGTAAGTCTGCTTCTCATTTTCAATCTCTTTTCAAATCATTATGAAAGATCATCACGGCTGTAATCTTAAAACTACTTAAATAGTATATTTTAATTACTAATGGATACTAAATCTAGTACCTTCAAACTCAGAGTGGAAAGCATACTCTTTAGCTGTCATAACAATATGCAACAAATTTTCATGTGGTTTTGCTGATGCTCATTCTTCCAATTGATCTTTTTCCCCCCAAGAATGTATTGTTTCTTCTTGGCATGCTCAATATACTTAGAATAATAGGAATTTAGAAAACTCGGTTTGCACAAATTGCCCACTTGAGCATTCTTCACGATTGTATTTAAACAAATAAATTGCATGGTATACATTAGGAGACACTAGACTATCTAGAAGAACAAGCAGATCCCAAAATCAAAATAATCTTTTTTGGAGCTGTGAGTTATCTGAGTTATTAAATCGCATCAATAAGTACTAAATCAATGAGAAAGATCTCCAACAAATAGAAAAGAAAAAAAGAGAGTACAAAACTAAAGATTAAATCCAACTAACCATCGGTTACTACCTCAATATTGAATTAAATATTCATGTTTGAAGAACTCCCAAAGTCTATTAAATTGTAGCCTGAATTGTTCCGGAAGGTAGTAGAGCTGAAAATAACAATAAAGTAAGGTTGATATCTTGCTCACGAGTACTTTCAGTAGACAATCAATTTATCCCTCAAAAACAAACAAGTTTTATTTATTTATATTGAAATGTCACATCCAGTGGATATTGTTTTTTTAGTGGAAGGATTCCTGTCACCTTTTGCCTCTGGAGCAAGAGATCCAGTCTTCAAAATGATATCTGCATGAACTGGTGGTTCATGACCACTGATGGTTCCAAAAGATGAGCTTCAGCGACAGCTAGAAGGAGCTTCCATCAGGAAATAAGACTGATAATAACAATGATCAACAAATTTACTTGTTATAAAAAACGTAAAGAGATGATGTGCCACTTTACTGTCATAAATATTCCTAATGCATAGCAAGTCTGGTACCTTACATCAAATTGAGCAGTCTAGATCTGTCGTCTTTAACTGTTAGAACTTATTCAAACCAAAACATGAACAAACTTTAAATGAGGTAATCTTGAAGCTGTAAGTTCCATCTGCTTTATTCAGATTAAAGCATAGAAGAGTGGGTTATGATTCTTATAGTGTTTTTCTCCTTTTCCAGCCAAGAATGTGCCCAAGAAGAAAACTTATGTTGTTTAAATTCTCATTAGATTTCTCTTGAGCAATTGACTAAGCTTCGGCAATTGCTGCTGAATTGGATGTTTTGATCAAACCATATGCAATGTTGTAAAAATCGGGCTAGGCGGGCGCCTAGGCGCCGCCTAGGCGCCAATCGGCCCCCAGCCGCTCCGAATTTGTGCAAATCGGCAGGGTTGTGGCGGGGGGCCGCCTAGGCGGTGCCTAGGCGCCCTAGGCGGGGCCTAGGCGCCCCGGCCATATTTTTTAATTTTTTAAAGAAAATTTGATATAAAAAAATATAGAAAAGGTGGGATATGCGTTGGATAGGCATATGCATATTAGTTGTTCTTGGATATTTATTTGATTAAATAGCTGCGTTGGATAGTTAGGGAGTTCTACAATATCAGTTGTTGAAAAATTAAAGGTACACTTAGTTGGCCTGGGGATGTACTTTTTGACGTGAGCATTGGTGCATGGACTGGTGTTCTTCCAAACTACTTGATGAACAACTATCAATTTCACCTTGATATTCATAATGAGCAAGATCATATCAGCAAGCTTATATCTTTGAGGAAGATGTTAAGCATTTTCACACGGTCAGTTTAAACACTTTAAGCTTCTTGTCATTTTGAATTATCTGATTAAGTTCAGAGGAAATATTACTATCATTTTGTTACTAATCCACTATAATCTATGTTTAATTGGTTGGTATATACCTATTTTATTATATTTTTAGTAGGAGAAATGATAAAAATATCTTAAACTAAAGGTCCAAAGGAGAAGCATACATTTATTCATAATACCATTAACTGGACTCCTTATAAACAGTAAAAACGCCTAGGCCCCGCCTAGGCGCTAGGCGGTAGTTCTCCGCCCAGCTACCGCCTAGCGATTTTTACAACCTTGACCATATGTATAGTGTGCTTGTTAATCAGCCCCCGGGGCTATGGTGTAGTGGAAGGACGACTAATTGTCATCCTAGGTATTCGCGGTTCGATTCCCAGCTATGGCGTATTTTGTAAGAATTTTTCCTTCAAATGAGACGCGAACCCTGGGACGCTTGTCGTCGAGGTTAAAAAAACTTCGTTAATTATTATTTTTTTTGTTAATCACCTTTCTCCATCATAGATGACAAAGGGGAGCATAGTTTCTTCAGAGGAGCATCGTTTTAGTTGGAACTAGGTTAATTTTAGTGAAAGCTGACCTACGTGAAAGCCTGTCACAAGCAAAGAAGTATGCTTTTGAGCTTTTAAGCAAAGCTATAGCTGTAAAGAAAAATTGTGCTTACTTCAATGGTGTGAATTTTATCCATGTAAAATTTGAACTTTCCTGAAAAAATTGTTGTAAAAGATTCATTTATCACAAAGTCTAAATTCAACATGTATAGCACTTTGCTTCCTTTTTCTTTGTTGATTAAGTAATTATACTTTCTACTATCTAGAATGTTGATGCTTTGTTTTGAACGACTTCAGCTTTCTTTTTGGATGAGAAGAATCTTCAGTAGAATGGGTTTGGCCTGACTTTCGGTATCTATTCTCCAATGCATACCATGATGTTGCAATGGATTCAAGTGGTTTTGTATACCTGTGGCCTAAGACAAAGGGGTAACAAGTGACGATCTCGAAAAAGAGGAAGTCTTAACTCATAGAGAAACGGGTAGCAAGTAGGTATATGCTGACTAGAAAGTTACAACACCAAGTAGCCGAAAGAAGCTACAAGGAATATTGAACTCCGCAGTATGTTACTAGCAATGTGAAAGACGTGAGACATAGGAAACTCGTTTCTCGTCAACGCTACTCACACTTAAAGCACCCTCCCATGAGAATCGAGGTTTGAAAAAATGATTAATCAGGTTTGCACGTCCAATCTGGAATAATCATCCGATATCATGGAAGTTTTCACCGGTTCCATGATATCGGTGATGTAGAAAAAATGTTTTTTTCACCGGCTTAGAAAAAATGATTGTTACAATGTGCTCTGGTTCTGAATTTAGATGTTGATAATAATAGAATAGTGTAACGAAAGATAGTTGAATAATAATGAGTTATCGGTGATGTGGAATGCTTGTTTGATAAAAAAAAATAAAAAACCACCCATCTGATGAATTCACAATGTAAGGATTTTCTATTATTTGGATGATAAATTTTAAAAATATTGATAGTTTAGATGGGATTTTATAAGTATTTTTTTATCCGGATCAATATTAAAAAGGAAGAGATGGACATAGGAATAAGAAAAATAAGTAGATTATTTTTTATTTTTTTTAAAATAAAAATGAAAGAGATAAACAGACAGATATACATATTGGATTCTGCAAAGCCACTCTCGTGGTATTGGATCCAGAGGTGAGAGAATGAGTGGGAAAAGTATAGATGCACATTAGACACACAGCTAGATCTCATGATGTTCCCTTTGTTCTTCTGCAATTGGTCGAACGGGGAGAAGCATTCATTGCCGAGGGGATTTGGAAGGGCGTGATGGGTATCAGCAGCTCATGATCATTTCGGTGGATTGACAGAAAGATAGATAGATAGAAAGAAAGAGAGAAGGAGAAATGGCAGGGCCATTGGTTGCTGCGTTGGGAGGCAGAATGGCCCCCTCCCCAGTCCCCTCCACTCCCACTCATTCTCCAGAGGAAAATCTAGTAATTAAAACCTCAAGTGCAGTTGCAGACGGGGAAATCTCATACTAGTATTGGTAATCATGGCCGCGAGAAATGACCATGACCATGACAATGAATGCAACAATGACAGTAAAAAGTTAAAGACGATCGATCTAGCTACACACCACCCATTTTACTGAAAGAAAGAGAGAAAGAAATAACTGTTGTAATTTTGCAATCGCATGTATTTGTCCTCGAGAGGATAGCTAGGTTTAATCAATAGCTAGTTAGCTAACCAGGTTTTGCAGCTTTATGACACGAAACCCCAAGTGTTTATTTTCTTCTTCTTTCTCATTGAAATAATTAATTAATTAAGCAGTCAATGCAACGCAGGACAGTGACACAAGGCGATAATATGAACCAATTCGAAGAAATGATTGAGGGAGCTAGTATCGATCTTTAAATTAATCTCAAATACACATGAATTCTGCAAACATTAAATATGTCTGTAGTGCGAGATCAGCCATGATGACTTGTTCATACGTTTCAGTTTCGGTTTCAGTGTACGCTTATATTTCATGATTGAATAAGACAAACCCCTTTCTGTGTGGTATTCAATGATATATATAAACAAATTGTGCTTCATTATGCAATTGGCATTGGCAGCGAGCTTTTCTCCTTTCCCCAGTCTTATCCTCCTTTTCGATCGCAATGAGTGTGTACATCTTCCAGTTAGATTCGCTTGCTACCTGATAAAATTTAATAATTTTTAATTATCATGTAAACAAATTGCTCATCATCAATTACTTTGTGTCTGACCAAGTCTACATATAAATCTGAAGTTGAAGAAACAAAATCAACCAACAATTAACCGACATTTGTCAGTTAATTCCCCCTTCCCCTTAATGCCCCATGAAATGGATGTGTATTCGTAGAGCAATAAGAAGAGTAAGGGGGGTTGCTGCAGGCTAAGGAATCTCGTTGCAGCTGATCCATGGAAGGAGGTGCCTCACGCTGCTACCTCCCTCCCTCCTCAGCGCCGTCTGTGGGGGAGTTAGGGCACCCAGCAAGCAAGGACACGCTTCAAGATCTAGGGTTTCTACTTCCACCGCCAGCAAGCAGTACGACTCCATTCCTGCTGTCCACTGATCAGCCTTCTCCCTTCTCCAACCATGCGGCCGCCGCCAGCAGCAACGAAGAGGTACGTACGTACACATATACGATCAGTCTCGACTGTATATATATTTGATTTGAGGTCCGCTATACATGATCGTTCGATCGATGTTCCTCACATAGTCTGTGAATAGGTAGGTACTTCGGACCTGAAAGCTCACCATGATCAGAGCTCTTGCAGAGATGGTGCCAATTCATGGTATTGTATACGACGAGGGGGATGCTCGATCGATGATTATATATATATGACGGCGATTCTAATTTCTCATACTAGCTGATACTGCGCATGCACACGTACGTAGGTGGAGGAGTACTTCCAACTCCATGGAGAAGGGAAAGGTGAAAGTTAGGAGGAAGATGAGGGAGCCGAGGTTTTGCTTCCAGACTAGAAGTGATGTGGATGTGCTCGACGATGGCTACAAGTGGAGGAAATACGGCCAAAAAGTTGTCAAAAATAGTCTGCATCCAAGGTAAATTATACGCATCTTTGAAACGTATATATATAGATCGAATTAATCAACATTAATGCTTAGCTATAAATAAATTTGCGATCGATCGAGCAGAAGTTATTATCGTTGCACTCACAGCAACTGTCGCGTGAAGAAGAGGGTCGAGAGATTGTCGGAAGATTGTCGAATGGTCATCACGACGTACGAGGGAAGGCACACTCATTCTCCTTGTGACGATGCCAACTCTTCCGAACATGAATGCTTCAACTCATTTTAAGGCACACAGATCGATCAGTTTAATTGTCTCATAATTAATAACCTAAATTAAGTCCCAATTTGATCACTGTTTTCGGAGTTTTCTTACAAAAAGAAAAGGAAAAAAAAAACTTTTCTGCTATGAATTATATATATAATAATGCATGTTTCTGAATATATCTTTTGTTTAGGGACATGGAATTGAGTGAGGATCGGTGGGCTTGTATTATTGATCAATTCAACTAATTATTTGTGTTATATATCGTGGACGACAAATAGTAATAACATGTAATTATCATTCCATGGTCATGATATGAAAATGTGATCCATCTCTTTTGTCCTCCTATTTTTGTTTCTAGGATGATTAAACTTTCTATGCGTGCCATGTACAAACATTCCCCTTCTTGAAATCATACACAATACAATATAACTCATCTAATTGTGCTACCACTAGTTAAATCATCTTGCGCTACAACCTAGCTAGCCGAGTCCTCGGTTCAGCTGATATTGAAGATAATACTACAAAAAAATTTGTCTATTATTGATGAAGTATCCGTCATAATTCCGTTGGTATATTGATTTACCAACGAAATTATGACTGAAAATTGGCGGTCGAAATAAATTGCGTCGGAGAGGATTTATCAATTGAAATTGTACTTCCGTCGGTAATTATATCGATGGAAAGTAATCACCGTCGGTAATTATATCCCGGCCAATAATTTCCATTGGTATAATTACCAATGGAAATCAGTACTGTTTCTGTCGGTATTTTACCACCGGTATAGGAATTTCGTTTGGCATTAGTGTTTCTGTTGGTAAATATTGATGGTGTATCGTAAATCTGGTTGTGATATTTTCTGATGAAAATATATATGTTTCCGTTGATAAATGAAAAAACATACAAGAAAATTTTTATATTTAGAATATATATACTCTTTATAATTTTCATATTTATATAAAACTATCACAGATAATGATATACAAATACAAACACAATTTATCACAAACGATGACAATATAAACACAACCACACTTATAACTCGTATACTCATTTGAACATCAAACCTATTGAACGGTACCTAATGAACGGATATATTAAACTTGTTCCAACTCACTTGATACTCATTTAACTAGTTCTTTAAAGTTCAGCTAATATCCTACAATCAAGATTAAATGAATTTCTTTAGGGTACAATAAGAATGATGAACCAGACAGCAGATAAATTGAACCTGAGGTGACCAGTCCGGTCCCACGGAAATTTCCTACCGGTCACCAGGTAAATCGGGAAGCGCTCGCGGTGGGCGGTCTAGAAGCACAGCGTCCCAGGGTTCGCGCCCCATTTGGAGGAAAAATTCCTACAAAATAAGCCGTAGCTGGGGATCGAACCGCGGATGCCTAGGTTAACTACTAGCGATCCTACTGCTGCACCATAGCCCCGGGGGCACAATAAGAGTATGTAGAAGGCATGGTTCCATTTATCAAATTCATGAGGAAAATAAAAATCAAACCAAAATATTTTGGTATGAAAAATCTAAATCTAAATCAAATTAAAATTTTCTATTTGGTTTCAGTTTGGATCGTTTGAAATCGTTTGTTAAAAATAAATATAAATTGAATATGTGTAGCATTGAGGTTATGTTAATTAGAAAACATAGAAAAAATGATGAACCAGGCAGTAGACAAATTGAACCTGGGGTGATCGGCCTGGCCCCACGGAAGTTTCCCATCGATCATCAGGGTAAATCGGGAAGCGCTCGCGGTGGCCAGTCTAGAAGCCCAGCGGTCCAGGGTTCGCGCCCCATTTGGAGGAAAAATTCCTGCAAAATGCGCCGTAGCTAGGAATCGAACCGCGGATACATGGATTAACAACTAGTGACCTTATCGCTGCACCATAGCCCGGGGGGCTAATTAGAAAACATAGAAGTACAATAAGGAAGTATGAAAATTAATATTTTTATTTTTAAATCTACTAATATATAATTGTTTGGTCTAATGACAAGTGAATAAAATGTAAAAGGCTTCTAAGTCAAAAGTCATATGGGGCTTAAATTCATATAATAATATTATTGAGAGAGATTTAATCTTACCTCAAAAAATAAAAATCTTAACAATTTGAAATTGCTTTAATAGTTTGAATAAAATAAAAAATTTCACTTAGTGTGCAAATTAAACTAAACTGATCAATTAAACTTTTATTTTGATTTCGATCGGTTTGCTTGGTTTAGTTTATTGATTTTGTAATATAGATGCTCATCCTTAAAAGCATGTATCAACGTGAATTGTTGAGGTTAATTTCTAGTGGGTGTAAAAATATTTCATCAGGTGCCTATATTCTTCCAAGAAAATGGTTGATGTATTAGGGAAAAATGGCTCCTATATGACTTACCCATTCCAACGTCTATAAGGCTGCGCCGAAGGGACCGTTAAGATGACTGCTTCACATTTTGCTATAATGTATCAATATGAATCGAAAATAAGATCATAGGATCATAGGAATCCCTTTGTTTGAAGTGCACAATTTTGGATGAAGAAACTCCATCCATGATGAGAATACTACTAGGGGTAAATTGAATCAAACTGTTTGTGAGTTATTCGAGTCTTGGTTCGAAAAAAATTAGTTCGAGTTCATTCGATTAATTTATGAGCCAAGCTCGAGCATGATTTCGAGCTCGAAAACATGCATTATCGAGCCATACTCGAGTTTAATAGTATTTTGTAAGTACCAAGGAAAAGTTTTAATTTGATCACTCGAGTCCAATTAGATCCTGCATTATGTTTGATGCCTTGTGTTTAAGTGTGCAAAAACTTAAGAACAAAGAAGTCGAATGGAAGATGCAGTGAGTGAGAATGATGACACAGGAAGCGAGTCAATGAGCTCGGTACATTTGAAGGACGATGAGCTGCGGAAGAGTACATTGGTGGAGTGAGAAGGACGTGGAGATGTCCGAGGGACGATAAGCCGGGAAAGAAGTCTGCTTGAGTAGAAGGTTGGAGTTGGGTTTTAGTAAGCTCAACTCCAGATGACTGAAGCATCACCCAAGCAACTGGAATGAATGGTCAAGTCTGAGTTGATCATTCTCGACACTCGAATTCCAGGCACTTGGAATGGGTGGCCACATCAATAATAGCCGTTGTCGAATAGATTAACACTCTATCCATGTCAGCACAGTCCAGGCGTTTAGACCCCTTTCCAGGTGCTCGAGTCATCCGAACGCATCCAAAAACCGTTGCCAAGTGGATTAAAATCAACGAAGTCCAGGTGCCCGGATAGACTTCCAGGCGCTCAAAATAGACCACATCAGCAAACGACTAATTGGACTTGCACACTATAAATAGAGCCCATTTAAGCTTAGAAAAAAATATACTATGTATTCTATTCTTATATCTTGTATGCTCAACGCTTGTTTTCAATTTGTGTAAAAAGTTTCCTCCCCTGTGACATTGTCATAGAAGGAGATCGGGAGATTGTTAGTATGTTTGAAATTGATTTAGATTAGTAACCACTCAGTTTGCAAACTAAGTAAATCTTCGTGTTCTCTTATTCTATTTTATGTTCTTTTGTTTAATTAATGTATGTATTCTTGCTAAATTAGAAGCAAGAGATAGAGTTTATTTTTGCAGACTATTCAGCTTCTCTAGCCAGCTCTACATGATCCTATAGTATTTAGTATTTTTGAGTTTTTTTTTCCACTCATGAATATATTCATTTAGAGGTTCATGAATGTGTTTATTAAGAGACACATCAATAAATTCATCATTAAGACATATATATATATATATATATATATATATATATATATATATATATATATATATATATATATATATATATATATATATATATACAGATTTGTTATATTACGGACCAATTTTTTCCGGAATCGTACGGACTGCTCGCATGGCACATCCACGTCAATTTTTTTTTATTAAACCCGTTCTTCGCTTCGAAAAACCTATTCTGATCTCGCCGCCCCTCCCTCTCTGTTCGCTCACCGCCGCTTCCTCTCCCCGAATCCCTCTCGCCGCGCCTCGTCGAATCTCTTCGCACCGAGCCTCCTTCCCTTGCCGCGACTATTTTCTGCAACCTGCGGACCGCCTGTGTGGAGAGCAGCAAGCACCCGGTCTTCGGCTCCTGCGGTCGCTCGGTCGCCGGTACTTGGCGCGGCTGCGATCCCTCCGGCAGTTGGAGAGCAGCAGCGCGGCGGCGCCCAGAAGAGGCAGTTGGGGAGCAGCAGCGCGGCGGAGCCTCCTTCCCTTGCCGCGACGTCCCGCTGCAACCTCCCTCGCCTCGAAGAAGGTACGTTTTCCCCGCGCGTCCACAAAGCTAGGTCTCCACCGAAGAAGATGACGAGCTCGGCCTCGGCGCAGGCCGCTCCAAAGAGGCGCGCGGCGGTATGTAATGGTTGGCCGGTGGGAGGCACGTCTCCTCGCCGAGGCCGGAGCGCTCCAGAATGCGCACCTGGAACCGGACGCTCTTCTCGTCGAAGAAGGGCATCAGGCGGGCGTGCTCCAGGAAGGTGGCGAAGGGGACGCGGCAGTTGCGACCCAGGCGGAAGCAGGCGAAGGTGGCGCGGCCGCGACATGAAGTAGGCCATGAAATTGTCGTGGGGCGTATGAGAGGAGCTCTAATGTGGGGCGTATGAGAGGAGCTCTAATGTTTTTTCCTTTCAAGCATTGCTCTAATATTTCTGAATCTGATTGTATCTGATTTAGTTTGTATCTGATTTAGTTTGTATGGGATGTAGATTCGATTGATTTCTACAATGGATCAAAAGCTTGCTGAATTAAGCGCTGCTCTTGGCGGTGAGAAACATAGGTGTATGCATAATAAATGATGATTGGAGCACCACCGGAAATGTGATGATCATAATTAGTAGAATGCAATCTTTGGTAGCATTGAAGATGAATGGTAGAGGCAGATGAGAAACTAAATGATACAAGTTAAACTTGCCATATAAGAGTGCAATCGTCGAGCACTTTTACGAAAGTTGGAGCTGGAATAAGTTTTCATCTTGTTGCTGTGTAGATAGCCAAAAGTCGTTTGCACAAAATTTTAGGATAGCGGGTTTTCCACTACCAGTTAGTTTTTACAGTTTCATAGAAGATCGCACAATGGATTCTTCTGTGCATGGGAAGAGAATATCTTCCAACTGCATGTTAGACAGTGGCTTTATGTACATAATCACTGAACAATTCATCTGAAGAGAGATCAGAATTCCATTCCGCTGTTTAACTGGACGGAGAAGGAAGACCTGCCGACAGAGCTTAGTGGGATATCTGCTCTAACAACTACACCAGCATTTCCAGCATTTCCATTCCACTTGGATCTCCCAAGCTGCAATAAAGTCAATTTGGGAATGGAATGAGATAGCAACTAAGTATTTTAGAACCACAGACCAGACTAAGGAACTTACAACAACAGATGCGAAGGCAGATGGTTGCCTAGCAAGAGAATAACCACAGCATAAATTAAGTCGCTCCTCTAGCGAATGTGTGAGCTCAGTTAGCATGCCAGGATTACTACCGCCAAAAGTTGGGCATAAACTGTGAGTTAGAAAAGACTGAAAATGAATACTGGGGGGGGGGGTGGTATAAAATGTTAATCACATATATCAATTTCAACAAATACTACAAGTAGACACTGTCATGAAACAGAGAGAAACAAGAAATTTGGTACATATAAGTAGACTTGAAGCAATACAATCTTATCTTTCACTTTAGCATTGGAAATGAATCAGAACATCTAGCTAAGGGCTTCTTAGATGTTGGACCAAATGTATTATTCAGCATACAAACACGGAATCAATAAAGGGTGATGTTTGGTATTAGCAATGACCAAAAGACAATTATTAATACGAACTGGAAATCCAAGATTAAGCTTTTCAAGAAAATTACATTTTAGGTCCAATGCATTAATAAGAACTGGAAATCCATTTGTATCATAATTGAAAGCTGGAAAACAGCGGAAAGAAAAGATCCAGAAGCACACATGTACATTATTGCAAGAAAAGATTTCAAAAAAGCAATAGTTTTGTAAATCTACGTTCGAAACAACAAATGCCACAGGCAACATAAGGAAACAGAAAAGATTTCAAAAAATAATTTCAAAAATCCCATATATATATTTTGTAGCACATATATATTTGTCTCTGTTCTCAAGCAAACCAAGAAGTTCATTAAAAATGTTCTATTACATTGATAAATTATTAACAGAATGTCTAAAAATAACTAGAGAATTTTGTAGATGATAAATTAAATCCAAGCACTATGTGTTGTCAATACAGCATAGCATTCATCCAAGCACTGAGTGTGTTGTCAATACAGCATAGCATTCATCCAAGCACTGAGAGTGTTGTCAAGATGGAACCAGGAGCTAGAACAACATAGAAATAAAGCAACACATGCCAAATTTGCAAGAATTTTCCAGCCTTGTCTGAAAGCATCCAATATTGTTCCAACTGCATAGTAATTGAATGATAGATATTAGAATATTTTAACACATCAAAATAAATCAAAGTTAATAAAATGTCATACCGTATGTAAGTTTCAAGCAAGTCATTCAATTGTATTTCGATAAAATGCAAAAAGTGAAGCACCAGCTAGCTACAAAATTTAAAAGAGCAAATTAGAATTTATATTTGCATTAGCGAACTAGCCCAATAAATGCAAATAAAATTTACATTCCAATTCTAAAAACAAAGGAAATAAATGAATACTGACCATTGATAATTACAAACATCTTAGCACATGTTATTAGAACCTACAATAATAAAGATAAATATTAGCTTCATGTTCTCAATAAACCACTATAATTTATTAAAATGTATCTTTGATTGTACCAACTATAGTTGTCAAATCTGCTTCACATGTGTCGTCAATGTTGTTATTGTGATTATCTTCAGCTGATCTGACAATCGATACATCATCACATTTTTACAATATATAATAAAATAAATTTTAGTTTACAAGTCAAATTATAATAGAAATGCAGAATTAATCAAGACATACCTTTGTTGTAAAATTGGACAATTGCGTTTGTCATGCGACACACCTCGATGTCCGCATCCACGACATATCCTAGACTTTGAGGTTAACTTTTCCTTTGATGATTTGAATCTCTTCCCACATCCTTTTGTTCTCACTGAACAAGGATCAATAATACCAATACCCTCATCCATAGATCTCTTCCTTTGACTTCCATCACCGCATGTTGTACTAGTATTCATCTCTTGAATTTTGTTGTATATACAATCGAATTGGTCATTCAAGAAGTTTGTCCCCTCATCAGTCAGAGATGCATTATCAATTAATACCGAAGCTTTATAGGATAACCTCGAGTGTCTCGATATCAAAAACCTTTTTGGATCTGAATCATTGATCAAAGTTTGCTCTTGCAAAGCATATATTGCTCCAACCTTTGCATCTTGTGTCCATCGTTTGAGTATATACATATCAGGCAAATGAAACACTTGGTTGATACGAAAAAATGCTAACATATGTCTGTATGGAATGCCCTCAAACTCAAATTTCGTACAGCTACACGATATGTAATCCCTTTGTTTGTCATGCTTGAGCACCCTTGGTTTTGAAGAAGAACAACTTTGAAATTTCATCACATGGTAAATCACTAAGTCAACTCCTGTAAATGTCTGTTGCACATAATAACCATCACTCTCGCTCAGTTCACTTTGAAACTCCAACCATTTATTTTTTGTATACAGTTTAACCATTTGAGTTTCCATTGGCCAGGTTGTCTTAATTCTGGGACGCTCATTCATATCAATATGGTCTGCAACTAACTCATTATGTCTTTGGTGTCTCAGTGCCCTATTAAAACGGGTGATAAAATCCATCAATGAATTCTTATTTGACATATACCTCTTAAAAAATGAATGTGAGCTTTCAGATCTCTGACTACTTGACATTCTAGCACAAAATACATGCCTAAAATATACTGGCACCCACTTGTGTCGCAATTCATACATCAACAACAACCAGTCATTTTTCTCCAAGTTAGCACACTTAATTACCTCTTCCTATGACTTCTCAAAATCAGAAGGTGTTGTAGAATTTGCAATGACATTTTTTATGCTTTGATAATGGTTTTGAAAAGTCAAAGGGTGTAATTTATCTGGGAATTTGTTCAGTATGTGCCATAAACAATATCGATGCACTATTTGAGGGAAAACTTGTGCAATAGCTTTCGCAATAGCAGGATCCTGATCTGTGATGATAACGTTTGGTGGTGCTTTGTGCATAGCTTCTATGAACTTATTAAACAACCAAACAAAAGACTCAGTTTTCTCATCACTTAGAAACCCGCAACCAAAAACAATTGTCTGGTGGTGATGATTAACTCCTACAAATGGTGCAAAAATCAAACCATATTTGTTAGTGTTATATGTCGTATCAAATACAACAACGTCACTAAATACACTGTATGCTCTCGTTGATACATGATCAGCCCAAAAACACCTACTAAATCTGTTATCTGAATCAGTCTCATAATCAAAGAAAAAAACTGAATTCTTTTCTCGCTCAGATGTAAATAACTCGATCAATGTTTCTGCATCAATACCCTTTTGTTCATCCCTTAAGCTTTTCTCAAAATTTCTAATATCTCTTTCTGTGCAACCTACACCCTCAGGTCCTCCATACTCTATCTCCAATAATCGCATTTGTTGACAAGTTGGTATATTGGCCTCTGAAAATTGTTTAGTTAATATTTTCTTTGCTGTCGAAACATTACGATGTGAGCGTAGCAAATGCACTTTTGATGGAGTTGAGAGTGGATGATTATGGATTTCTATGAAGTTACTGACAACCCAATTAGGTCCAGTCTGCTTCTTGACAAGTGCAATATTTGACTTACAACCCGTTCTAACTGTGCCACGTGCTCTTCCCTTGTCGATTGATCAGCTTTTGCACATGTATTCCCCCGCATTAGATTTGGATGCCCTTCTTTAAAGCATACAATTTTGTTTCCACATCACTTCATTTGTCTTCTTATTTTTCTTACTTGTATTTATCCTTGAACTAAATCCAGCTTCTCGTGCATATTGATTATAGAATGAATATGCCTCCTCTAGTGATGAGAATTCCATCCCAATTTTTGGCTTTCGATCATCAACAACTTGTGGAATGTATTCCTGATCATCAACTCTATTTTCTTCCATTTCTAAAGAATGTGACATTATATTTGAGAACAAATAAGTAAATAAATAAATAAAAACTATAACTTATTCAATTTATAACTCAAATTTACAAGTAACTTGGCAGATACTCTATCAACCTAACTTAGTTGATAGAAAAATGCCCAAATCAGAATGCCAACTAAATAATGAAAGAATAAAACAGTTGCAACTATAAAAAATGTTTTGGATATAATATGACAAATCCATACAAACAATAAAAATTATTGATAATAATATCCCAATGTTAAAAAAACTAATCTGTTGTGATGAGGATCAATAGAAAAAAGATTTATACATTTTTTTAGAAGACATAGGAATCGTGTCCTTGTTGAATGCATGAAACTCTCATTTGAAGGAATTATAAGCAATTAAACTTATGCAAACTTTGTCTCAACAACAAATAGCATGCAACTTAAAGTGATCTTCTTCACTTGCTAGAAACCCAGGTATTATTTAAACAATAGGTGATTCACTTCTTCTCGAACTCCAAACATAAATCCTCTAATAAATCCTTATATATGTTCATTGACAAACATAAAAAATCTAGTTTTCCTTAAAATGAATAAAGACATACATATTGATGGCTAGATGTAATGGAAGTAAAAGGAAAGAAATAATACAAGCAACAAACCTTTTTGATGGTATTACTTAAACCATAACCTTTTTGATGGTATTACTTAAACAATAACCTTTTTGACGAACTGTGCTTGCCAAAAACAAGAAAAAAAAAGGGCAAAGGATTGAAGAACACATAATCTTTTGATGGTATTACTGAAATAATAACCTTTTTGACGAGGGCAAACCGTCGCGGCTATTTTCTTTTGTTATTGAAGTCGTTTTCAAGAAGGAAATCATAAAATCGAACCCTTATATATAAAATCGAGACCTAGCTTTGTCACGGCAATGGAGGGACGCGCGGGGAAAACGTACCTTCTTCGAGGCGAGGAGGTTGCAGCAGGACGTCGCGGCAAGGGAAGGAGGCTCCGCCGCGCTGCTGCTCCCCAACTGCCTCTTCTGAATGGGCGCCGCCGCGCTGCTGCTGCTCTCCAACTGNCCACCATTTTCTTTGGCTTTGCAGTATAACATTATGACAGATTTAATCTCACACGGCTCGCGTTTCAGTCCGCAGCGAGTCGATCACATAAGAAACCGCTTGCAGAGAAAGCAAGATGAAGAAATAAATCGATATCGAGCATTAGCTAACAACCTTGCTGTTATTGCGGTGCTCATTGCAACTGTCACCTTTGCAGCTGCATTCACCTTACCAGGAGGATACAGGAATGATTCTGGATCAGATGAAGGGATGGCCATTTTATCGAGCAGAGCTGCCTTCAAGGCATTCTTGATCTCAGACACCTTGGCCATGGCTAGCTCCATCACAGTAGCACTCCTACTGATCTACTCTGGTTCTCTTGATCATGATGTCCGGTTGCAGTCCCTTATGGCTGCAATCAAGCTACTGTGGGTTGCAGTCGGTGGCATGAGTGTGGCATTCGTTACTGGTGTGTACGCTGTCGTTCAGCGCGACAGCAAGTGGGTTGTGGTTCTCGTCGCCCTAATAGTTTGGAGTGTCCCTTTAGTTGCGTTTATCATTACTTATGAGCATTCCGCAGACTACTTGATCAGCATGGCGAAGACACAGTTAATTCCCTCATTCGGCCAGAAGGAGGATTTAGATCCTGAAAAACTCATTCAACAGGCAGAAAGGAACGATGAGTTCATGGACGGTACAGCCAATATAAGGAGATTACAAATGAAGATTGTTAAATTTCGGAGGGCTCATGTCACGGACTTTAGAACGCCGTCGCCATCGGAGAGTACATGAGGGATCAAATTATTTTAAGATGTTTTATTTCTCTATTTTGTTTTTCGGTAGCGCGTGGAAAAATGGTATGTTGTGAGACAAAGATTAAGACCTTTCTGCATGTTCATTGTGTATAGATAGAGTCCTATCAGCAATAGTCTTAATG
This sequence comes from Boesenbergia rotunda, assembly GCA_024364735.1. Classification (NCBI taxonomy): domain Eukaryota; kingdom Viridiplantae; phylum Streptophyta; class Magnoliopsida; order Zingiberales; family Zingiberaceae; genus Boesenbergia; species Boesenbergia rotunda. Next base: position 49,176 of record JAGFNQ010009552.1, read on the forward strand.
ATTTATCTGTTGACATATTGGCACGGATATTGGGATGAGTAAATCTCTTTTATCATCCGGGATATAATGTTATGGTAAATTATTATTCAAATATACGCAGTGAAAGAGTATTAAATTATTATTCAAATATTTATTATTTATGATTTGATCTTTAGGTATTTATGATTTTTTTTTAAATGGAATGCGTAATTACGAAATGTTAGACTTTTGGATTATTTGTCACAAGTATATATTTTCGAGGCGATATCTCATGTTCAGTGGTATTTGGTCCAACGTTGTGTATCTTACTGTGGAGTTAGTGATACTGGACCTCTTGAGATGAACAAGGATTAAAAAAAAGAATAGTATAAAGAGAGAAAGAGAATATTAAAAGGTTTTAGCTTATATATTTTATGAATAGTTTAGGTAGTATTTATACTATTTATACAAGGAAATAATTATCAATCTTTTGATTGTAGCCTAATGGATATAAGTAAATATTTGATAAATAATATCCTCTTGATTAGGATAATCCTCAATCCCTTGATTATAACTCATGATTATCTTATCCTCATGAGATTTTGGTGTGATTAATTTTATCTTATCAAATAACATCATCTTTTAATAGTATAAGATAAGGAAGGGTTGGATTTCCATTGGACATATGCCCGAGTGAACTTCCCGTGTGTGTGGCCGCTGACTCCGGCCGGAACACTCGCGCTTACTTGATTTACCAGATCATGTCCGAGGAGTGTGGTTAAACCGTACACCTTTTACCTCATGAGGAAAATTCATTTTTAGTATAAGACAAGGAAGGAGTGCTCCATTGACTCTTCCTATATAGAAATAAATAATATTATTTGTGGACTCCACGTACGCGGTCAAGTAGAGAGGAAGCACACTTCTCATTAACTCATCTCAATAATTTGGTGGCACACGGTGAACTCGAGACGAAGAACTGATGTGGTATCTTCGTGGAAAAAACCAAGTAGAGAAATTTGCAGAAAGAAGGGAAATTTCCAGTACTGTACTTGTAGAAATGGAAGTCCATCCCATCATCGATCCTTCAATCTTCTTCTTTGTCATGACTTTGATTTCTTGACTTCGCTAGAAAGACCAAGAGTGGATCTCTTGCCCTTCCTCGCGGGCTTTTTCTTCTAATTTTCTTTAGTAGAATTGTCCATTTAATGGACCTCACCCTTCAACTAATTAAGAATCTTAGGTTTAGTCTTTCGCGACATAGATAACAACTTTCTAAGAGTTTTGTTCACCTTCATCGTATTGTAGTTTGTGATGAATGACAAATTTACTGGGCAAGCAAGCATTACAACACGAGTTTAACTCTGACAACAATTATCAATATAGGCTATCATCTGATTTTTCATATTTCATAATAGTCGCATTGTTGGCCAAGTGACTCTTAAAGAGTCATCCCGCGCGATACCTCGAACTGAGTATTTTGTTTGTACGAGTCTTTTAGATTGGCTAATATATTAAAGACATCACATATCTAGTGTTGGCACCTAAGTTTAGGAGTCCTGGCAATTGGGATTATATACTATGTCTTAAGTACATCTACACAGTACATGTTCTAGTCGTCATGTATCGTCTTGACTTCCATTAGTTATTCTAGGTTGAAAGACCTATCTACTGTATTAGAGTCTTTGAAGAACTATCATTCTCCAGTCAAGGAAGTTTGTACATTGAACATGTCTTCAATGATATTGAATTAAAGGCTATCAGGTACCTGATTTATTCATATATGACATGTCTTTTATGGATTTGAATAAGAAATTAAACAAAGTAATAACAACGTATCACAAGAAGGAACAATTATTAGTAATTGCACATTTGATATTATTGAATAAAGTTTAATTTAGGAGCAATCCCACTATTTTCGTTCTCAATCCTCAAATGTCTTTATAAGATATATTAATAATTGTCATTATTTGTATTCGCAGAGAGTGGAAAAGGAAAGCATTACCTGGGAATTACCCGTAATCAGCCAACATATATTTACATCATCAAATATTTAGTAAACTCAACATGCTCCATCCATACATCACTCCCTTAAACTAAATTAGTCGTCCCAGATTTAATTATTATCTAGTATATCATTTATTAACAGGTAGTTAACCAGTATTTTTATCTACCTCCAAGATTATCATGCAGTAAAAAGATGTCAAATTATATCAGAAGTGATCCTGTGCGGACCACTTCTGCGGACCAACTGCGGACGACGCCTGCGTGGCTGCGGCGTCGCGCTGCTCGTCTTCGTGGCCTGAAGCCAGCGTGGCGTCGCGACGTCTTCGTGGAGGAAGCCGCGTGATTTCATTTTCGCAACTCCACTCCTCGCGCCCGCCCGAAGCCCTCTTTCTTCTCCCGAACCTTGCGAACCCTAAGCTCTCTCGCGAACCTTGCGCGACTCCCTCTCTCGCGCCTGCCCCTGCCTCTCTCTCGGTGATCCCCCACCGCCGAGGCGAACCCTCGCCCTCGGCGATCCCCCACTGAGCTCGTGCCGACGCCGTCCCATCCCTCGGCACTGTGCTAGGATCCTACGAGCGAAAACCCTAGGCGAAACAAGAGGATCCCTCCCGCCGGCGGAAACCCTAGAGCTCGTGCCATATTCTGGGGAAAGCAACAGAAGGTAAAGAGTATACAAACTGATGATTTCCTTTTTAGTATACAATCATTTAGTTTTTCTGTATTCAAACTGATGATTTCCTCTGCCACAATTAACATCTGATGTGGATGCTGGAAGCCTCCCACCCTTGCTTCCCATAAGATTGTGGAGATCAATTGGATTCGGTTTTACTAGCCTGCATTCACAGGGGAGCTTAGAACCTCATGCCAATGGAAATCTTCATGGAGAAGATGATGCAAAGGATGAAAATTGGTATGTCTTATTAAACTTCATTTTACACTGTTTTTTTTCAAAAAAAAAAAAAAATTCATTTTCTCTTTTCTATTATGTTTCTTGTAAGCATGATACAGTTATCATACTCCTAATGATCACAATATTTGATTTAACTTCTTTTAACTTCTTCTATTGATTGATGCTTATCAGTGGACCACAAATTTTCAGATATGCCTACCCACCTTATCGTTTATTACATCGTTCTAAGTCATTCTTGACCTTTTAATGCGAATAACACCTGCAGGTGCAATTGTCAGATTCAAATGCATTAATTACATGGACATGCTCCAGATGTAAAGATTTGACTGAGGTTTGTAGTTTTTTTTTTATAATTTTAATTTTGTTTATTTGATAGTATTTGGGATCCATGAATAGCTTAGATCTGACAATATAATTTTAATTTTGTTTATTTGATAGTATTTTATTTCTATACTAGCATTCGCAACTGGATCGAAGACCTCCTGTGGAAACAACTAGATCTGAATTATCCAGACATGCCTGATGCTATGGTATTCTAAGATAATTTAGATTTTGTGTCAAAGAATAAGGAAGACTTGTAAAGTCTCGACTTGTAAATGTGTACTAATAATTTCTAATCATATATTTTTTGTGTAGCTAAAGGTGCACCATGGTTTTTATGCTGCTTACCATAACACAACTCTTCGTCCTGGCGTTGTTAGCGCAGTTCAAAGGGCTAAGGAATTATAAGGAGATATTCCTGTCATCGCTACTGGGCATTCAATGGGAGGAGCAATTGCTTCATTCTGTGCACTTGATCTGGCTGTAAGTTCCCACATTTCTTGTATGGTTTTATGCATTTATTATTCTGTACTGTACTATTGTTGCATTTAGTTCACTCTCCTATTATCTGCAAACTGATTTATTTAATGGGAGAAGCACCGTAGTTTTATTTTGTTTCTCCATAATAGCTGCAAACTGATTTGCACAAAAAACTAATAAAATTTTCAGGTGTAAAATAGTTTAAGACCATCCATTTTGTACTTTCAGGTGTAAAAAGATATTTTTTGGTCCTAAATGTTGCTGCAAGTTAATTTTCAATGAAATGTCTTCTATGCCATTTTCATAGCACAAATTGCGTTCCAAATTAGCTTGGCTGGTGAAAATCACAAATTTATCCCATGTGTAGCTTTGAGACAACCTAAGTTGAGTATTTCTAGTTTTAAATATTACCACAAGATGATATGCAAATCAACTTACGACCATTGGAGTTGTGATGGGAGACGCTGTGCAGAATTGAGAAGGGTAAGCATCTTGGAGTTGTGATGGGAGACACGGTGGGCAAGCATCACTCTTAGTTTTTTAAGCCTCCACCAGACTACTATCTGCAAGATGATTGGTAGTGAGGGCTTTGTGTGCTAGGATTCTGCCCCTTTGTTTTGGGATCTTTATTTCGGTGGATGATACATTGTTTCAATGTGGTAAATTGTAAGCCGCCTCCTCTTTCTCCTCTTGTATTTCGGTGGATGATACATTGTTTCAATATGATTACCTTTGATACGAGAAATGTGTTATGATTAACATACTTTGACCTACATTTCAATTCATGTTTTGTGAATTTTTATCAGGTATGGATCCATAACAGCAAAGTGAGTAGTACTCTTGTTTATATTGTCGAGAAGATTTGTGATGAATCTGGTGAAGATCCTTCCTGCAGCAGGTATGCGATACTTTTTTGATATTGCTGCCTTGGTTCAGTTTGATTTCTTTGCTGAGGCATGCTCCATTCATCTTTCCCATCGAAGGTTCGTAACTGGGAACAACATCATGGATCACCTCACGTACATGGGGGTCGACATGCGGGCGGATAGTTCAGACTCCTGTGGAATTGTACTCTACAACGATGAAACGTTACATTGCCATAAAGATCTTGCAGGAAACTGTCTTATCAAAGTGACCAATTGTTAAATCAGTTGTGCTAACAATTACTGATGTAGATGTGTCTACTGACATCGAGTAGCATTGCAGAAGATGAAAGAAAACAATAAAACTACGAGAGCAAATGCCTGTAAATAGTTATTATTCAATGTCAGCGACATTTATATCTTTGCATGTTTTACTCTAGATTTTAGAGAGAACTTAGACAAGAAAAGAAAATTCATTTTGAGAATTGGTGAGATCTTTCAGTTGATACTTTTTCGATAAGTGATGATACAGCTGCCACCATGATTTCAAAATCCTCATCGTCGGCACTTGCAGAACATCCTTTGAAGTGCGTGGTGTCTTCTTAGTGTGCCTTTATTGCATCTCGACTGGAATAAGCATGTTGAAGAACATCTTCTCCTTGCAAAAACATCACCCCGGCATAGAACTCTCCTCATCTGAAACATCTTAATGCACGACAGGGGAGAGGTGAGCAACATCTCTAGCAACCAAGTGGCCGCGAGAGACCAGAGAGGAACTACCCCGGTCTTCTGCTACATAAAGACCTTCCTCCAATAACCTGCGGGACACAAGGTGGGTTGACATAACAGACCAATGGTATTTATTAGCAACTGCAACATCATAGAAAGTGAGTGATTCAAGATTCATCCAATATGACAGTGAGCAGTGTGACACAATTTAGTAACTGAATCACTGAAAGAAACGTTTCAACGTGCAAGTCAGCAACAAATACACAAATAATCTTTACAAATGGACTCTCTCTCTCTCCCTGAAAGATTCATGTTCTTTCTGCTGATGTACAGCAAGTTTGAGAGCCAGCAAAAGTAAACATAGAAATTTTCTTCCACCCTTTCTTCGATAAAAATTGAAGCAGGGCACCATCAGGGTCTATCATCCGTCGTAAGATCTTGAAGCTCGAGTATAAACATGAAGTTGTCTTGGGCTATATAACGCATTTGGGATTTCTGCAAGTAAAATGCATCTAGTTAGTTATGTTAAGGAACACATCAAACAGAGATCAAAGAGGATGCTGGTGTTCTCAATGCATTGAATTTTGGAGGTTGAAACTATTTGTAGGTCCTGCTCCACTGAGACTGAAACTTGGGTTCAAAGGAATAATTATTCTAATAAGTCTCATGAGATAAATATTTCCATGTTTGATCGAAAAAACTAATTTAAACTACTACCTCATAAAATTGTGATTCCCCTATTCATGTAGTTATTCCTTCATTTGCATGAGTCAAGTATACTGGCATGCCAATTGGGAGGATAGTCAATGAGGCAGATGAATTAAATAGGGAGGGTTGGATTAAGCGAGCTAACTAGGCCAAACTAGCTAGTCATGTTCGTTGAACCAAAGAGGTCGAGTAAGTTGATTTGGCAGGCCAGTCCGAATCAACAAGTTATTGGCTCCATCAACTTGAGTAGATCAACAAGCAAGCGCTGGGACAAGTTATTGGGACAAGATAAAATCTGTCCACAAAGTAAATATTGACAAAGTAGTTACCATAAACACCTTTTTAAATGTGGATAGACTATATTAAACTAGAAGCAGCAAGAGCGACAAGTTATTGGGTACAAGAAAATTCTTACTATAAGCACAAGGCGTCTTGTCTGGTCTGTAATCTTCAGTGGATCATCAGGATCAGCAAGCATGGAATTCAAGTTAAAGAAATCATGGGATTCAAGTTTTAAAAGAAAAAAAAAATCAAAAAGATAGTTGATTCCAGTACATTTACAGATGGAAGGAGAAAATTTATTTGTAGCCAAAGACAAAAGAAACATCCAGTTGATCCGAACAAAACACTATTAATGGGCATCTCTATGTAAATCTGTTTATGTCAAGTAGTTACCTCTGAGAAACTCTATAGCTTCATCTAACACCAAGTTAAGAAGCTGATCGTAGCCTTTTAATGCCCCCATCACTGGATCAAGGCAATTACATGGTTAGAGAATTTATTTTCCTTAAGAATGAATTACTGTGTTCCTCAAGTAACTGAATTTACCATACCAAGGTTTGTATATTGGAGTTGGTAAAATCGGTGTACTACATTATAAAAAATAAAATAATATAAAAAAGATAAATTAGTGCAATACCATTCCGATACACGACATTGATAGCCATACCCATGCTTTGACTGACCACATTGTGCCCTCTTGCAAAGGAGAAATTGCAACAGAAACTCACTTGGTATGAACAAGCTCAAAAACTACTAAAGATGAAGGTATAATTTTAAGATAAGAACTAAAATTCATGTAATGGTTGGAAAGACCAAACTCTGGAATGAATGAAAACTAAATAACCAACCTTGTCTTCCCCCCGTCAGCTTCACTTGGACACCCTTGTCGATGAACTTTGCCAAATCTAGAACTGTTTCCTTCCTGCCTGACTAAACAAGTAAACAGAAAACATTAAACAGAGGCCAACAACATCAATGCATTGCAAAAGATGAGAATGATATTACTCAAAGCTAAGGGAAAAACAATTATCATGCACACGATGGTATAATTAATCTTCCTGTGAAAAATTTTATATATAAAAACAACAGGTAATATTCACAACGCAAGTTAGCTTGGAACCAAAAACACTCCTAGCATACCTTGCTGAAGTATCGTTGAATCAACCATTCCTTGATTATGCCACAACCATGATATCTAACTGCAGAATTCTTATGGATAATGACTCAAACTGTTATGTCAATATTTATTTCAAAGTCTCAAGTGCATAAACTAAATGATTTAGGGCGGAGCTCGCCGGGGGGATAATTAGGGCAAAAAACAGTTGCTTGAAGACAGGGGAAGAAGTAGGGAGCACGATGAAGGTAGGCCGAAGCAGGATAAGCAAGAAATTTACCTTGTGAAGAGGCTCGGCGCAGGCGGCAACGAGGAGGGAGGGCTCGGGGACGCTATCAATGACCAGAGAGATCGGCGCAGGGGAAGCTCAGCTGCGGTTGAGAGAGAGAGAGATCGACGCAGGGGAAGCCGACAACGAGGAGGAACACAGGGGGATTTGCAGTCGCGAAAATGATGCCGCGAGGAGAAACGCCGAGGATCGCCGCGAGGAGGAACGCAGGGGGAGCTGCGGACGCCGAGGATCGCTGCGAGGACGGTTAAGGCTCGCTGCGAGAACGAGGGCTTCGGGCAGGCGCCGACTAGTTTTCTTGCGAGCTCGTGCCGCGCGATGAGGTTTTGCCCTAAAACCTCTGCGTTGGGCCAGGCGCGAGAGAGAGAGTCGACGCAGCGGTGGGGGATCGCCGAGAGAGGGGCAGGGGCAAGCGCGAGAGAGGGAATTGCGCGAGGTTCGCGAGAGAGCTTAGGGTTCGCAAGTTCGGGCGGGCGCGAGGAGCTTTTGTGCGAAAATGAAATCACGCGGCTTCCTCCACGAAGATGTCGCGACGCCACGCTGGCTTCAGGCCACGAAAACGCGATGCGCTACGCGTGATGCCACGCAGCGTCGTCCGCAGCCGGTCTGCAGAAGTGATCCGCAGCGGATCACTTCTGTTACATTCTAGGTATTCAATCATCAAATCTCACGATGACAATATCTCATATATTAATCATCAATTTATCCTACAAGGACAAATCAAACTTGACTATTGAATATGTTTGAGCTTGTTGATTTATCTTATAGAGGTTAAAAGCATACTTTAGCCTCATTTATTAAAAAGTTTTTTAAGCTCATATAGAGCTCAGCTACGGATAGAGGCCGTCCTTGTTTATTCGACCGAACCGGTCAAGCAAACTGGCAAATCAAACATCCTCATCCAATTCAACTAAACTAGACTCAGTTTATGCAAACCCACTTGACTTGAACCTAACTCTTCAAAATTCAACCTTGGCTTCTAATGCGAGATGGGATAGTAATTATCGAAGGAATTGAAAAGAAGACAAAAGAAGAACATGAAGAAAATAAAAAGAAATTCACCGTTTGATAAAAAAATAAACTTTGTTAATAACAAAGGATGGATTTTCAAATAATTAAATAGGTATTTATATAAATTATAGTTACTAAAATTTAAAAAAGAAAAAAATTCTAATATATGAATCTCTATTTTTATCTTGTACAAAAAATCATAAAAAAAAATCTTAATAGAAATCCTAATAAAAAAATTAACAAAATAGGACGATAATATAGATAAATCCTAAACCATAAATATCAAAAATATCCTTAATACTATAAAAATAAAAATTATTAAAAATAACAAAAAAAAATCTCTGAAGTCTTCGAAAATGACTTAAATAGTATTTTTTGGATTTGAAACTTGACGGTTATGGATTGTCTTATAACAAACGTAGATTTTAAATTATGCACGCATGAATACTAACAGAACTTGATTCCGAGTTCCAAGTCAAATGTTATGACCCTTTGAAATTATAAAGGTCATATTGAATTGGTTCTATCTTAGTCTCTTTGAGTTGAAAAGAACGTCCTTGAATTTAAATAGCCTTATCAACATCCATCGAATAAGAAGTCAAATACTTCATATTAAAAATATCATAAATTTTTAAATAATTAGGAAGACGTAACATGTAAATATTATTATTGATCTTCTATAATATTTCATATGGTTCAATCTTTCGATTCTTTAACTTATTATCATAAAAAAAAAATCCACATTTTATGACATATTTGTGATGAAAATTTTATAAAAAATTATTTGTAAAAAATTTTGTAACAAAATGTTTTCTTTGCAAATAAGTCGATACAAAATTTTATGAAAAAAAATAAAAAATCATCACAAATTAATGACTAATTTTGCGACATATATTATTTTTATTATTTTTATTATATATTTAGTGATAAAAATAATATACATCCTAAATCTATGACAAAAAAAATATTTTCTTCATCAAATCTGAAATGAAAAAAATTATCGTCATCAAATTTGGAATGAATATTATTTTCATCACATATTTGACTACGACTAATGAGAAAACTACGCTTGAATCAGGATTTGACCCTAATCCAGTTGCTTTATTTGTAAGAGTGATGATAGAGACAGTGAATTTGGGACAGTAAATGGGATAATGAATGACGTGATAATTATTGTGTACACGTCCGATCGTCGATCGGACACTACCGGCGGCCTTCGGCCGCCGCCCCGAACCAAACTATACCCTGGGGGGCACGGTGAACCCGTCGGGGATTGCCGCAATTGCGATCTCGCATCATTGACCGTCGATTTCGATAGATTCACCGTTGCCGGCGATCCTGACGAGTTCACCGTCCTCCGAAGGTATAGTTTGATTCAGGACGATAATCAGAGACCATCGGTGGTGTCCGATCGACGATCGGACATGTACACAATAATTGCACGTCATTCACTGTCCCATTCACTATCCCAAATTCACTGTCCCAATAATTACTCTTTTATTTATTCGTATCCAGGAGCCACCGGCCTTTCTGGAAGCAGCATATTGTGGATTTTGGGCATGACTATGCCGCTGCCGATCGTGACCTCGGCCAAAAGCTTGGACAGATCCTTGTCGTTCCTCATTGCGAGCTGGATGTGTCTCATATGTGTCTCAGATATGAGGTCAGTTGGGAGTTACTGTTGGGAGGATATAAACTGTTATAATGTCATCAAGATTGTGTTCGATACTATCTCTGTAAAACGATATTGTTCCGCTACAGGTGCTCACGGATAACAATAATTCGTTTCCTAAGATACAATGACGATGTTTCGAAATAGAAACACTTCAAATTTCGAGACCAGCGAACCTTCTCATAGGCTTTTTGGACTCTACTTCAAGGGAAGAGGTGAGGTACCCTTTGGTGAGTGGAGGGGGATCCTCTGTCCCGAGGATCCCCCTGTTCCCGTGTCCCAACTCGTTGGCGATTGCCGGCGAGTCGTCCGATCGTCGATCGGACAGTACCGGCGGCCGGAGGCCGCCGCCCCGAACAAAACTATACCCTGGGGGGTACGGTGAACCCATCGGGTATCGCCGCAATTGTGATGTTGCCGTATTCACCGTCGAAATCCGACGAGATTGCAATGCGACGATTCCGACCGATTCATCGTTCTCCGAGAATATCGTCTTATTCGGGACGACGATAAAAAATTATTGGTGGTATCTGATCGTCGATCGGACGACTCGCCGGCGATCCCCGGCGAGATGAAGCCCGGGATAGGCCTCTGTCTAGGGACAGAGGATCCCGTCCCTGGTGAGTGGGTGTGACTTTTAGTTTATGATTGATCTGGGCCGTTAAATCTGGAGGATTATAACCCTTTAGATAACCTTTTGATCTCAACCGCCAGATCTGGATGGTTGTAACTCTTCAAATCTCCCTTTGATCTCAGCCGCGAGATTCAATTTGATGCTTCTAATCAAATCTTATCGCCAACGATGAGATCGCGACTCTTCGTGATCAAAGCTCCAGATCGCGTTACATGCAATTCAGTACTCCTCTTCGATCCAACGGTTGTTATTCGTTCGCCCAGTCAATAGTCCAATCATGTCTCTCTACCCACCCGAGTGCCATATAGGCACTACCACATCACATGACACATCACCCGAGTGTCACGTTACCTAGAGCATAAATTTAAGCTCCTCAATGCTCCTGAAGTGCAAAGTGCGCCAACAAAGCGCCCCATTGGGCCCGTGACGGGTGGCGGGCTCGCAGGTGCGAGCACCTGCTCACCTGTGAGAAGAGATCACTTGTGTTTTTTCTGTTTTAACTCCATTAACACAAAAGCACATATAAAAAAGCAAACATCTTTGGAATTTTCAGATGTTGGACTATCCCTATCTACTTTCTTCTATGTCAATTTTAGGTTGACTTTAAACAATTAATTTTTCATTCACCTGTAATCGATTTTGAGCAAATTAATAGTCTAGATTCATCTACGGGAAACGTAGATTTTATTTTTGAAGTCAATTCTTACTTTTATCGATTGATAGCACCTCAATTTTTCTTTGCAAAATCATATTTGGTCTTTTTATGACACAAATATCCAACAATCTCCCATATGAATGAAAATTAACGCGTATATGCATGCTGACACGTTACAAGAGTCTAATTGATAAGTCAATACTGTTGGTGCAGGAAGCATCATATCGAACTTTGTTTTGATATTGGCAAAGGGTTCAAAGTTAAGTATTATTGGTGATCTAACAATGTTACTCAAGTGTGCAGGCAAAGCCCTAGCGAAGGACTGCTAGGCACCTGACGAAGGAATGCCAGGATACAAAGACCTAGCGAAGGATTGCTAGGCACCTGGCGAAGGAATGTCAGGATACAAAGACCTAGCAAAGGACAGCTAGGCACCAGGCGAAGGGCAGCCTGGTACTGAAGACCTGGCGAAGGACAGCTGGGCACCAGGCGAGGGACAGCTTGGTATCCAAGACCTAGTGAAAGACTGCTGGGCAAAAGTCCAACCGGAGGAGCCGGTTGGCATCAGGTAAATTCTCCCGAGATGAGTAGGTGAGGATGCGTTCCCCGTCGAGGGAACAGTAGGCGTCGGTTCGACCTAGGGCTCCATTTGGGAGACCCAAAGTCAGAACCAAGACAGCTGAGGCTGTATAAACTAACATATTAATTGCTTTATGTTGTTTTGGACTAACCCTGGATGCAGGACCGAAGGAACGTCTGCAGCTCAGAGAGCTTCAAAGGAGTGAGGCAGAGGCTAAGTAGGGCGCCCCCAAGGTGAACACAAAAACAAAGTAAAAGCAAGGTGAGCTTCGGCAGCTTATGGGCGGGGCGCCCCCGTGCTCCCGGGCGCCCCCATGCTCCGGGGCACCCCCGTGCTCCCGGGCGCCCCCCATGCTCCCGGGCACCCCCGTGCTCCCGGGCGCCCCCAGGTCAAGCCAACGAAGCAAGCCAGCGAGAAGCCAACGGATGAGAGTTGGCTTGGTCAATCCGGGCGCCCCTAATCAAGATCTGATTCCGAGTTTGAAGGGATCAGAACTGACCGAGAAGAACTCGGATCGGCTGACACGTGGGGGGGGCGCCCCCGACGTTCCGGCCGCCCCCAGGTGCTATAAAAAGGGCCCTCGACCCCAAGGCTTCAACACTCAATTCATTCAACGCAATCACGGTCTTCTGCTCCCGCGCTTTGCTCCAGAAACCTCCCGACTCAAGATACAAGCGCCGACGACGTCCCTCTGCTCCGAGAAACATTCCACATTGGACGTCGGTAATGAAGAGCGATTTTCTATTTTTTTGTTTACTATACTGTAATTTTAACACATATTTGTAAACCGTTTTGCGCAAATATAGAATTGCCCGCAGTAAACGGTCAACGACCGTGGGCCTTGGAGTAGGAGCTGACCGCGACTCCGAACCAAGTAAAAAACTTGGTGTTTGCGTTTGTTTGTTTTAATTTCCGCTGCGTAATTTCTCTATCTCTTAAATTCGAACGTTTTCCGATATTCACCCCCCTCTATCGGTTCTCTCGATCCAACAAGTGGTATCAGAGCGGGGTAGTTCAAACTTGGTGCAACCACCAGTTTGAAAATTTTTCGGATTTACAAAATTTTTAATCTTATTTCTTTTCTTTCTTGTTAATCAACACCACTCGATCTTTTTCGTCTTTTATTTTAAAATAAAAAATATCTGTAGGTGGGTTTAAAATATCCTTACGCCTTTTTCAATTTTGAATTCTCATTTTTTCACCATAAGTTAGAATTGTTAAAATAATCAATTTTTGAAAATTTGTCATAAACTTTATTATTATTATTTTAATATTATTTTTTCTCGAAAATCGTGCTACCTTAATCTGAGCAAATTTTCTCCCAAACATTAAAGTCTTACTTTTTATCATTAATCAAAATTGATAAAGTAACATTTTCAAAAATTTGACATATTTTTTTATTTTTATTCTGCCTCGAAATTCGTGCAATATTTTTTTGTTAGGCTATTTTTTCCTTCTCCCGCACTACTAATCCAAGACCAAGTCTTGGTACATTCTGTTATTTCTTTTCTGTACGAGGTTAAACTAAATGGCCAACCAAGAGTGGAACAATGCCCGTCCACCGCTATTCTCCGGCGAGAACTTCAATTATTGGAGAAGTCAAATGGAGTTCCATCTGAAGGCCCATATGGACATATGGATTATCATTCAAACAGGGTTCTTCCTCCCTACAGAAGATTGATTATCAATTATGTGGGACCAACTAGATGAACCAACTCTGAGGAAGATCGAGACAGATGCAAGGGCTACTACAATCCTACAATGTGACCTAACCAATGAAGAATTGAAGCGGGTCGGATCCGTCAACTGTGCCAAGGAGATGTGGGAAAAACTAATCAATCTACACGAAGAGAGCTCCGATATTGAGATCTTAGAAGATTTTGCATTTTTGGCTCAAGCACAAGTAGCTGAGACAGACTCGGCCCCCGACATCGAAATCGAACCAGAATCAGACGACGAGCTTTCTGGGACAAAATCGGTAAGTAATTTTGAATCAGTTTCTGAATTAAGGTTAAATAATCAAGCTGATACTGCAATGGTTGAGGAAGGTATAATTTTCATTGCAGGGAAAACTCCAAGAGAACTGCAAAAGAGGCCTCAACCAGTACCTGAGTCCGACTCAGACTCAGAATCTGACGACGAAGGAAGGGATCCTAGGAAACTGGTCTGGTCGGCTCGCGACCGCTACAAAATGTCGAAGAAACAATCAAGCAAAAGAAAGATTGCTAAAATCAAGGGGGAGATTCCCCACCGGGAATCAAAAGGTAAATTTACAGTATTTGAAAATCCAATATTTACCTTGAATAATGTGATTGACTCATATAAATTAGTTAAGATAAATTTTAGGAAATTGAAACAAGAAAGTGAAACCCTGAAACATAAGGTCAATATGTTAGAAAATCCAGAAATTTCTCCTCACTATGATCTTACCTAGAGTTCTTTTGCTATTCATAGGACTAGAAATAGGACCTGATTAATTGAATCTTGAACAACCTAGTATTAGGACAAGGTTTGATGATAGTACGTTAGGGAAGCCTGACTAAGAAATCAAGTAGGGTAAGGAGTACCTTATTTGGTCTTTTTAGTCCGATGGAACTAGCCGAAACTACCTCTCCGAATCCTAAGCTAGTTAGACCAGAGTGTCTCAAACAATGATTTGAAAAGAAGACCTCTGTGCCTCGCCAAGACCTGGAGCCAATTATCGAAACTCACTTTTAAATTATTATTTGTTAAACTCGAATCTAACACAAGCTTCAATTAAATCTTAATTATTAAATTCAATTAATTCTTAATTAAATCAATTAAATTCAATTAAATCTTAATTAAATCAATTAAATTCAATTAATTCTTAATTAAGTCAATTAAATTCAATTAATTCTTAATTAAGTTAATTAAATTCAATTAAATCTTAATTCAATCAATTAAATTCAATTAAATCTTAATTAAATCAATTAAATTCAATTAAATCTTAATTAAATCAATTAAATTCAATTAAATCTTAATTAAGTCAATTAAATTCAATTAATTCTAAATTAAATCAATTAAATTTAATTCAATCAAATTCAAAATATTTCAAATTAATTCAATTAATTCAACTTAATTATTCTCAATTAATTATTCTCAAATTAATTATTCTCAAATTCAACTTAATTATCAAAATTCAACTTAATTATTGTCAATGATTTATTTTCAAAATTAAAATATTTGTCTTACACAACCCATAAGGTTAACATGCTTAGTCACGTAGAACTGGGTGAGACATCTATGACCTGAAAGCATAAATCACTATCCTTTCAAATAAAAAATCTTTTCAAAAGTTATTTAAAATTATCTCTATTTTTCAAATTAATTCAGTTCACTGTACCCTACTTTTTCATCTCTATTTTTTTTTTCAAAATATTGAATTTCATGCTGAATATCACAATAGACTCATTTTAAATAGAATCTAGGGTTTGTTTGATTTAGTTATTAATTGGTCAAACATAGTCAACTAAGTCAAACTTGGTTAACACAGTCACCCCTAGTCAACATAGTCAGACCTGGTCAATACTGAAATCTCTTAAGGAACTTAGATAAAAGTCAGACTATGTCGGATACAGGGGAAGTTCTTCTTAATCTTTTTCGAAAAATTCAGATTTTTCAAAAGCCTTATGCTCTAAAACTTATTATCATCTCAAAATAAGGTTTTCAAAAGTTGATTCAAAAAACCCTCGTATATTACTATCTCTTTGAAAAATTATCATCATGATTTTCGAAAACTGTGTTATCATTCTAAGTTGTGTTTTCAAAAATTTATCTCCTTGAAAGTTATTATACACAGAAGGTTAGTCAAAATTATTCTTTTGATTTTAATAAACCCTAAAGACACAGAGGAAGGTCCACTTCATGATCTACAAGGACTCCTAGGATGTGTCAAATTTAGGGGGAGTTTAAGTCAAAAGAAGAATTTCTGAAATATTTTGTTTTGGTAATTATTTGTTTTGAAGTTATTAAATAATTCTTATAATTTAAATCAAACCTTAAAACTCAGAGGAAGATCGCTTGTAGTCAACAAGCGTCCTAGGACTGGGTCAAGTTTAGGGGGAGATCAAATTAAAAGAATTATTGAATATTTTCTAAATTATATGTTTTCATGCATTGCACGTTTAAAATCCTTTTGAAAACTTAAATAATCTTTCTTTCAAAATACTATTATTTTATTTTTCAAAAGTCTTGTGGCTTTGAAATTATTTTAGAAATAATATTTAGTTGAGTTTGAAAAATTTCCAGGACACTTAGGAAAATATCCTTGTAGTTAACAAGGTTTTCTAGGATTGTGTCAGACTAGAAAAGAAACCTAGTCAAGTAAAATGTTTTCAAAATGCATAATACTCTTCAAAATACTACATATATTTTTCAAAGTCTAATAGTTTTCAAAAATAGTACTTAGACTTTCCAAAAAGGCTCAATCTGTTTTTTTAAAGTACTTGCATATTTTTCAAAAATGCATATTTTTCAAATAATACTTATATTTTCAAAAAATGCATAATATCCTTCAAAGTGACTTATATTTTTCAAAGATACAGAGTACTTGCATCTCTCAAAAAGCTCAATAACTTTTAAAGTACTTGTATTTTTCAAAATATTCAAAAAAAATATATAAACTTATTGACTAAATATTTTTTGTTGCGTGTCATGCATGGACTCAATGAGAATAAACACTTGACTCAAGTTCTATTTTTGAACATCAATTCTTCATTCTTTCAAAATCTTGTTACTTAGAAATTATCATAATTTTTGACATTATTCACTCACTCGAATATTTATGTTTTCAAAACCCATAAGCTCTGATACACAAATTTTAAATGTCTTTCAAAATATATTTTTCAAGAGTTCTTTATTTATATATGGCCAAGGGGGAGAGTAGAAAAAGTGAAAATTAAAATTGTTTCTTAAACTTTTTCCCCTTTTTCAAAGAAAATTTATTTTAGAAATAGTCTAAAACATAAGGAGAAGAGAAAGGAAAGAGAGAAATTTTTTAATTTTTACCTCTTTTTCGAAAACTGCTTCAAAAGTTTCTAAGTACTTTCAAGTGTTTCAAATTTTTGTTAAGTGCATGTCTTCTCCTAAGTAAATTTTTTTCTTAGCAAAACAAAATTTATCTGAGCAAAAACTTGTTGAAAAATTTTGCCAAATATTTCCAAGTAAAGTTTTTTGGTGAAAAACTTGTCTAGAAATTTCTTAAAGATCTTGTTTTCCAAAATGCACAAAGTGTTTCCAAACAAATATCTCTAAGTGTGCAAAAAAATTTTTGGTAAACAAATGTTTTTGGGAAATTTGCCTTCAAAATTTTGCCTAAGTAAAATTCTTTTTGCAAAGCCTGGTAAGTAAAAGTTTTTTTTAACAAAATTTAGGTTTGCAAAACCTCTCAAAATTTTACCTTGTTCACCCATGTTTTTGATATATGTCAAAGGGGGAGGAAAGGTCAAAGTTAAGAGTTAAGTTAATGGGGAGTACGAGAAATTTTTTTTTCAAAATTACATTGGTTTTAGACTTTTTACTGTTCAGAATTGCTATGTTCTATTAGTCTTAACCTTCTTGCTTAAACTGTTGTAATTTTTACTTAACTTTGAATTGTGTTACCATAAATCAAAAAGGGGGAGATTGTTGGTGCAGGAAGCACCATATCGAACCTTGTTTTGATATTGGCAAAGGGTTCAAAGTTAAGTATTATTGATGATCTAACAATGTTACTCAAGTGTGCAGGCAAAGCCCTAGCGAAGGACTGTTAGGCACCTGGCAAAGGAATGCCAGGATACAAAGCCCTAGCGAAGGACTGCTAGGCACCTGGTGAAGGAATGCCAGGATACAAAGCCCTAGCGAAGGACTGCTAGGCACCTAGCGAAGGAATGCCAGGATACAAAGCCCTAGCGAAGGACTGCTAGGCACCTGGCGAAGGAATGTCAGGATATGAAGACCTAGCGAAGGACAACTAGGCACCAGGCGAAGGGCAGCCTGGAACTGAAGACCTGGCGAAGGACAGCTGGGCACCAGGCGAGGGACAGCTTGGTATCCAAGACCTAGCGAAGGACTGTTGGGCAAAAGTCCAACAGGAGGAGCCGGTTGGCATCAGGTAAATTCTCCCGAGAGGAGTAGGTGAGGACGCGTTCCCCGTCGAGGGAACAGTAGGCGTCGGTTCGACCTAGGGCTCCATTTGGGAGACCCAAAGTCAGAACCAAGACAGCTGAGACTGTATAAACTAACATATTAATTGCTTTATGTTGTTTTGGACTAACCCTGGATGCAGGACCGAAGGAACGAGTGTCTGCAGCTCAAAGAGCCTCAAAGGAGTGAGGCAGAGGCTGAGTAGGGCGCCCCCAAGGTGAACACAAAACAAAGTAAAGCAAGGTGAGCTTCGGCAGCTTATGGGCGGGGCGCCCCCGTGCTCTCGGGTGCCCCCATGCTCCTAGGCGCCCCCGTCCTCCCGGGCGCCCCCAGGTCAAGCCAACGAAGCAAGCCAGCGAGAAGCCAACGGATGAGA
Source organism: Boesenbergia rotunda (assembly GCA_024364735.1). Lineage (NCBI taxonomy): Eukaryota > Viridiplantae > Streptophyta > Magnoliopsida > Zingiberales > Zingiberaceae > Boesenbergia > Boesenbergia rotunda. The sequence continues at coordinate 67,909 of JAGFNQ010009552.1, forward strand.
GTTGACCCGGTCAATCCGAGAGCCCCCAGTCATGATCTGATTCTGAGTTTGAAGGGATCAGAGCTGACTGAGAAGAACTCGGATCGGCTGACACGTGTGGGGGGGGGGCGCCCCCGACGTTCCGGGCGCCCCCAGGTGCTATAAAAAAGGCCCTCGACCCCAAGGCTTCAACACTCAATTCATTCAACGCAATCACGCTCTTCTGCTCCAGAAACCTCCCGACTCGAGATATAAGCGCCGACGACGTCCCTCTGCTCCGAGAAACATTCCACACCGGACGTTGGTAACGAAGTGCAATTTTCTATTTTTGTGTTTACTATACTGCAATTGTAACATCTATTTGTAAACCATTTTGCGCAAATATAGAATTGCCCGCAGTAAACGGTCAATGACCGTGGGCCTTGGAGTAGGAGCCGACCGCGACTCTGAATCAAGTAAAAAACTTGGTGTTTGCGTTTGTTTGTTTTAATTTCCGCTGCGTAATTTCTCTATCTCATAAATCCGAACGTTTTCCGATATTCACCCCTCCCTCTATCGGTTCTCTCGATCCAACAAATACATCGAGAAAGGTAGCTTGTGGATTTGAACCTTCCGTAGTGAAATGCTATCGAGTATACTAGGCTGCGCAGTGAATGTGATGTCTTGAACTACTCAGCTATTTGTGTATACTAAGACATTAACACCCACACAGGGACTTATTTCACATACTTTTATTTTTCATGGTTGGTTCCGTTTTGACCATGGACACCATCTTGGATACATGAGTGTTTCATTGTAGCGGTCTGTCTTCACATTCACATAGGTTACACTTCTATCAAGAGTATCCTACCATAATCCACCTTATAAAGGTATAGAAGTCATTAAAAACATAAGCTTAATCTCACTATATGTGGTAGGGCAACACATGTTCATCCTAGGATTTGGATAGAGATAACATATCTCATGCGCTATAACACAACTTCTGTAACTTCGTTGTCCCATTGAATCAAGATCTTGGGATCTCCAGTCAATGAGGTTGGGTTACCGCTACAGTCATTTCAGTTGTAGATTTTTAATCTCATTCCTCTCGATAAGCAGTATACTTGATCTTGACTTAGCCCCTTCATAAGAGGATCTGCCAAATTATCATTAGACTTAACATATTTGATTGCAATCACTTATTTTAAATGTAGGGGAAAAGGACACTACAAGAGTAAATGTCTCAAATTGGTCAAGAAGAAGGTACGAGGGGCACCCAAGGCCAAAGAAAAATTCAAGGAGGTCAGACCCATCATACGAAAAGACAAGAAACACATTGTGTGCTTCTCATGTCAACAAAAAGGAAATTATCGGAATCAATGTCTAAAGGGAAAGAATCCGACCAAGATCAAAAGAAGGTACTCAAATCATGGGGGAGTCTCCAAGAACAAATCTAAGGTATCATTAGGTAATGGTATTTATGCTAATCATAATAATATGCATGCTAGAAATAATTTTTATCATCTTAATGATATTTATCATGAAAATAGGAGGCATGAATAACCTACGGAGAATTATAGTCTTTCATGTTAGGACTGCCAAACCTAAGGATAAGTAACAATTTAGGACATCAAATGGCAGACCTACAAAATCTAAGGTCAAAAAGAAAATTTTTCAAGGCAATATTAGAAAACCAATCCTTAAGGATGTAATGATTGCAAATCAAGTTTTGACGATAAAACTTGATAAATTAGAGAAATTCCTTAAAAGAATAGATAATTTATTCAAGGGATCAAAAAAGCAAAACCTAGTCTTAGGAAAACAAGGACCCTTTAGGGACAAGAGAGGTTTAGGGTACAAACCTAAGGCCAAACAGAATGGATCATCTTATCATAGTGTTCCATATAATTATGGAATATCTAGGTCTAGGAGTCAAGTCAACGTCACAAGGGATGTCATCCCTAGAGTTGACCAAGACAATACTAACATGACTAAGACTTCGAAGAAGCCTAGGAAAGTCATTAGGAATGTATTAAGGTAAGTCATCCCAAATGAATACCTAGAATATCCAAGGAGCACCAATAGGTTTTAGGATCCTAAGAGTGTATTCTCTACATCCTAGATGGGTTTAGAGAGTGTCAACTCTAATGGGAAGGGTAATTAAACCAACCTTGATAAAGTTGATACTTTGGAGCATTTTCAAGGATTCATTACCCTTGAAAATGAAAAGGTTTCATTATTTACTCTTAAGGAGTAAGATTATGCTAAACTATATTTTTGAAAGATTGAACTTGATATCCTTGGCACAACTAGGATAGAACTTAAAGAAATGCCAAGTTGAGAGTTTTGTCATTCTCTTGGGGAGTTAAGGCAATTAGGACCATTAGTGGCTTAGCAATAGGTCATTGATACTTAGATAGAGAATCTAGGTCTACTTCTTTTACGCTATTATGCCATGTTTTGTATGTTCTATCACATACCATGACATCAAGTTTAAACATTCATATTTTATTTTGAAAATATTATATGTCATGTCATATATGCATCATTTAGATATAATAATTTTTTTTGAAAAATATCCATATGATGCATGTCATATTCACTCTCATGCATTATTTCATTATATTGAAATTAAGGATATTGATATTAATTGACATCTTACGTGGATTATCAAAATTTATGATGTCTAGTTAGAAATGCATGAATTCATAGTTTAGGGAAAACATGACTTTCACATTTCACAGAGATCATAAGTTGACTTATATATGTTTGGAGATACATTAGATAGAGGTGATATATTAAGAAGATAAACAAAATTCAAGATGTTGATTAAGTGCATCTTATTAAGTTTTAGGTTCAGCAAAGCATGCAATTAAGTGAACTCCAATCATTGGAAAAGCTAATGCATAGGTCATGTGCATTTAGCCCAAAAGGCATGGTTAGAAATTATTTTTGAAAATAATTTTAAAATTATTTTCAAAAATCTTGGTGAAGATTATCTTTTGATAGAGTTCATCATTGATCAAATGGATACAAAATAGAGTGAAACATTAATGTTTTTCATGGTTTCCAATTTTGTATCAATCTTTAAAAATGAAAGCTATTTTCATAGAAAATTATTTTTTCATGATAGTATATGTCATAAATAATGTCTACACAAAATTTCATAATTTTTAGAAGTTTATACAATTATTTAGAAGTTTCTAAAATTCGATTTGAAATTTCTTTTAAAAATCAGAAACTCTTAATCGATTAGGTGATTGATTGGGACATATAATAATCGATTAGGCAATCGATTGGTGATGATTTTTCGTGAGCACAGAAGCTCATGTAATCAATCAGTCGATCGATTAAGATAGCGATAATTGATCAGGTGATCGATTAAGGTATGGTTTAATCAATTGGAACCTAACACCAATCGATTGGCACGGCTGAATTCGACTGAAATTGTCTGAATTTAGTCCATTAATTCAATTTTGAGTAATCAAACAACCCCTAACTCTCTAGAATACTTTTATAAGTATATTAGGGCAACTTTAATGATGAAAATAAAAAGGAACTTAAAAAACCATTGTTGATGCAATGATAGAAGTTTAGGACATGTTATGAAGGGAAATTCTTCCTTAAAAGGATGTTTTTCTTTTTATTGATAAAGATAAGGATACAATGAGGACTGGGAATCTTCATTGTGATGGAAATATGCTCAAGGTTGAGCATTGAAGATAATGAAAAGTATGAGACTTTCATTAGATATCTTTAACCAAATTGACTCTCGAGAAGAGAGTTTTGGCGTGTGTCAATGGGGAAGAAAATATAGGATTAAGTTAAGCTAAAAGGCTAGTTTAACTTAAACATATTGTCAAATATCAAAAAGTGAGAGATTGTTAGTGCAATCATCCTAGGGTCAAGGTTAACTAGTTTGACTAAGCTTGAGTGGATTCAAGTTTGAGTTTTGATGTTTGACAAGATGTGTGTAATAAGTATAGTGGGCCAAGGTTGATTGGAGACTTGACTAGCGAAGTCCTAACTCAAGGGTTAGGCAAAGGTAAAGCCCTAGTGGGACTAGGTGAAGTCCAAGTGGATCAAGGAGATCGTACATTGACAAAGGAAAGTACTAGTGGGCCTAGGCTGAGCTAGTGGGACTAGGTGAAGTCCAAGCGGATCGGGGAGATCATACATTAGTAAAGGGAAGTCCTAGTGGGACTAGGCAGACCTAATGGGACTAGGTGAAGTCCAAGTGGATCGGGGAGATCGTACGTTGGCAAAGGAAAGTCTTAATGGGCCTAGGCAGACCTAGTGGGACTAGAGGAAGTCTAAATGGATTGGAGAGATCACACGTTGGCAAAAGGAAGTCCTAGTGGGACTAGGTAAAGTTCAAGTGGATGAGGATATCACATATTAGAAAAGGGAAGTCCTAGTGAGACTAGGCAGGCCTAGTGGGACTTAGTGAAGTCCAAGTGGATCGGAGAGATCACACATTTGTTGAGGCAATCGGCCCTTTAAATGATTGGAAGATCATGATTTTGATGTGTGGACGAATAGGTTTAAAGTTAGAGTGTTATGTTGTATTTGATTTGTGTGATTGAGTTTGCAGGACTTGAAAAATCACACTTGGTGGACCTATCCGAGGGACGAGAGCCGAGGGAGGAGAGTTCCAAGGGCAAGCCGAGAAGTGGACTTCAAAGGGCACACGTGAAGGGTGGCATGGAGGCAAGCAAAGGGAAGGCTTGCGTGCGCATCCGAGGGACGATAGCCAGAGGAAGAGGACTTCAAGGGGCGAGCCAAGGGAGCAGACTTGAAGGCACACGCGAAGGAGAAGGTTGAGGTGGCTGGAACTGAGCTGGGAGGCAGGGCAGTCGACTGGCTCGGAGGCAGTCGACTGCCAAAACCCACAGAGAGTTCGCAGCTTCGGACCAGTCGAATGGCCAAGGGGCAGTCGACTGGTATACCCCAAAACTAGCCGTTGGCTAGCTATTTGCTAACCGTTGGCTGGCATTTAATGCCGGGCCAGTCGACTGCCCTTGGGGCAGTCGACTGGCGCGAGCCTGGACAGACTGCGAATCTGTCCTTTTCACCTATAAAAGGAGGCCTCGTTACACGTGTCTGTACAGTTCCGTACAGTAACGAAGTGCTGCCAAATTGTAGAGTGAATTCTTGCTTCCTTCATCATTCTTCTACACCTGTAAAGAGGAAGCTTTTGCTGTAAAGGTTTCTCCACCTCAAGGAGACTTTTCGATAGTGAAAAGTGGTGCTCGCGGCGTGGATCCTTGGATTAGTCACTCATCTGGGTGGATACCAAGTAAAAGACTTTTTGTTAGCATTGTTATTTCCTTTGCATATTATTTCCGCTGCGCTAACAGTTTTGTAGAGATCAAAACGATCCGCGAACGTGCATTCACCCCCCCTCTACACGCCTACATCGATCCTTCGGTTGGTATAAGAGCCGGTGCATTTTGGAAGATCTAACAATCAACCAGAACATTTCCAATGGCGTTTCAAGAGGGATACTCCACCGCACGACCACCATTCTTCGACGGCAACGACTTCGCGTACTAGAAAGGTAGAATGCAATACTATCTTATGAATGACATAGAAACTTGGATAAGTGTTGCAGATGGCTTCGAGGCGCCCGTCAATGAAAGAGGAGATCCTACACCTATGAGAACATGGTCTAAAGAAGTGATGAAAAGGGCGCAGTCAAATTCCAAGGCCACCACTACACTGCAGTGCGGGCTCTCGAAGGAGCAACTGAACAAAGTGGGGTCATTCAAGAGCGCCAAAGAGCTATGGGACAAGTTGGTAGAACTGAACGAGGGGTCAAACGAGTCCAGAAGAGCCAAGAAGGACTTGTTGGTGGCCCAACTGCAATCCCTCTCCATGAAGAGCAACGAGACCGTCAGTCAGCTGCATGGAAGGGTAAAGGAAGTGATCAACGAGCTCCATGTAATTGGAGAGAAAATTGAAAACCGGGACATTGTCAGGTATGTCTTACAAGCCTTCCCGAGAACCGCCCTGTGGGCATCCATGGTTGATGCTTATAAGGTATCAAGGGACTTATCTTTATTTAAATTAGACGATCTATTTTGTGAATTTGAACTGCACGAGCAAGCTAATATTTCGGCAAAAGAGAAAGGTATTGCTTTTGCTGCAGAAAAGGAGAAGAAGAGGAGAAAGGAGAAGAAGAAGGTGATCTACTCATCATCCTCGGACTCAGAGGAGTCAAGTGCCTCCATGGAGAGTGATCAAGAGGCCTTTATGGTGAGGAAATTTCGTAAAGCATTTAAAAGTTTTTCTAACAAATCATATGCTAGGAAAGGGGTCAAAGGTAAGAGTAAGGCCAAGGAGATAATCTGCTACAACTGTCATCAAGAGGGACATATGAAGAACGAGTGTCCCTAGTTGAAGAAGAGAGAGGACAAGAAGGAAGAGAAGAAGAAGAATGACAAGAAGAAGTCAAAGGGAAAGGAGAAGAGTGCCACGAACCTCAAGGCGACTTGGGACGATCCCTCATCCTCAGAGGAAGAAGAAGAGCAAGTCTCGCACTTCGCTCTTATGGCACAAGATGATTCAGACTCTTCAGATGATGAACGAAGCTCAAGCAGTGAAGATGAGAGCTCCTCCACCTCATCATCATCAGAGTCAGAAGCTTCGGTAAGCGAGGTATACCACTTACCTGTTGGGACCGGGTGCATGTTGACACGGATACGGGTTCGTAATTTTTTAAAATAATTACGTGCAGCGGAAGAATTAGCATAAATAATTTCTTAAATTATTTTAACCTCGTATCTAGCATGTAACCTTAAGTTGTGGAGACATGATCATACAATTAAAATTTTGCAAAAAGTAAACTAATTTACTTAATACCTCTCGTAACTCGAAGTAAGGGACGAGATCCAACCGTAGCGTCCCTTGGAAGCTCCGCGTCTATTCGCGTCCACGCTGAGTTCTCTTCAGGATGACTTCGCAAAGCCACGAGTTTTGTGCCGACGAGAACTACTAGATTCTCCAAAGGCACAACTAGAATATCAAGAGAGAGAGATGGAAACTAATCACCAAGTAACGGAATCAAAATTCCGGGGAATCGAAGGAAGGAGTCGCGACCCACTTCTACTTCTTCTTTGGCACCTTCTTGGTGGAGGAGGCTCGCGGCAACCCTAGGTGGTGCGCCGGCCCTAGGGAAGGAGAGAGAGAGCTGGCCCTAGAGAGAGAAAGTGGGCGCTGGACCTAGAGAGAGAGGGAGAGAATTAGAGAGAGAGAGGGAGCTACTTAATCTCTTAATTACTCAATTAAGGAATTCAAGCCTTGCCTTGGTTCCTTTATATAGTAGCCTCTCTATTGCCAAGTCTCCCCTTTAACGGAATAAATTTTCATAAGAAATTTATCTTATAAATTTTCTTATGAATTATTCCGTTATGCCAAGTTTTATTATAACTAAATTTATAATAAAAACAAACATATCTCTCCTTTTATTATGGAATAAATTTTCACAAGAAATTATATAAATTTTTCTTATCATGGAAAAATCAATTCATAATTGATTTTATAAAATAAAATAAACCATTTAAAGTTTATTTTAATTTCCATGAAAATAAATTTATTTACATAAATTTCTTTATATAAATTTCTTTATATTTATTTATCCATAATTTATAAAACAAATCGCGCTTGATTTATTTTATAATTTAAACCAAATAAATTGGTTTCTCTCCTTTATTGTGGCCGGCCAAACCAAAGAGGGTGGGCACCCTCTTTGGCCGGCCACACCAAGCCAACTCCTCGCGAATTAAACTCATTTAATTCGTCCAATAAGCCTTCAAAAGACTTAGCCATTTTAAGCTTCCCATGCGCCTCTGATAAATTCAGATTCGACTTATTTCTCTTGATTGGAAAATCCAATTTTCAACTCGTTTTAAATCCCTCCGATTACTCGTTGTGCGTGTGACTAAATAGACTTTCGATTTATGTTGGTCATCTATAATCAACCAATTATAGAACGATCATGAGTGACACCTAGTAGTACATCATGCCCCCCAATTAATCGAAAGATCAACGGTTGACCTCAGAAATTATTCTGAAACCCTTCAGCAGCTCTAATGAGTCGTGCCTCATTCCCTTCACCATCTTATACCCACTTGGTTCAGGACACGGTCTATGTGTGTCAGTCCGCACTAGGCTGACTACGTCACACCTAGCCCAAGTAATGTCTTTCTCGTCCAACGGATTCTAGTTACTCTCATGTTTCCTAGAGATTCATACTCGGAACATGTGATGCTCTGGCCAGAGGCTTCGAGTAACATCCGATGATAGGCCTTGGGTATACATCTCCTCGCAAGGAGTGGTGAATCTTTTGTAGACTGTTCAAACATCTTCGGGCACTTCGGCTTATACCTAATCATCTTAGGTCCACAGCTCCTTGGAGATGCTTGCTTAAGATGTCAAAGTATAAGTCTTCATGACCAAGATGACTTGAACACCGCAAGTCAAAGGAACATCGCACTTAAGCTGCAGTAAGAACTTCATTGACATATCTATATGTAGATTACCATATGAAGTTTTACAGCTAGTCACTCCAATGAACTAGTTCCCTTAACTAGCATTCATGTTTATCTCCGGACATCCCAATGTCACCAGCCAGTGAGAATCAGCTGATTAGAGAATAACCCATGCTAGTCTCCACAGAATTGATAGTGTCCGTATTTATCAATTCATCAACTAGGGATAATTTCAATACTTCACAATTGCACATGTAGAGATAATCACTAGTTGTGAATTCATCACAAATTCTCTCATGCTATGAATTGTATTGCGGACATTCAATAAATGAGTTTAAGATCCCAATCAAATACACAAACATGTATACTCAAATAGTGAATATTCATTTATTAAAGTAAATGATTACAATCATAAGGCGATTGCCTTAGGACACTTCTCTCATATTACTAACAAACTCCCACTTGGCCTAATGCCAATCGCTACGGTATCCAATACCACAGGCTCTAACAAGACCCTCAAACTTGCTTTGAGGCAAGGCCTTAGTTAAAGGATCCGCTAAATTCCTTTCAGTGGGAATTTTCTCAATTTGTATATCATTCCTACTTATAATCTCTCTGATCAGATGATAGCGTCGAAGCACGTGTTTAGATCGCTGATGAGACCTTGGTTCCTTTGCTTGTGCCATAGCTCCATTGTTGTCGCAGTAAACCGGCACTGCTTCATCAATGGTTGGAACCACACCAAGTTCGGAGACTAACTTCTTGATCCAGACTGCTTCCTTTGCTGCTTCCGAAGCTGCGATATATTTCGCTTCCGTGGTAGAATCCGCTACGGTGTCTTGTTTGGAACTCTTCCAACTTATTGCGCCTCCATTCAAGGTAAATACGTATCCAGACTGAGATTTGGAGTCATCCTTATCTGTCTGGAAACTGGCATCTGTATACCCACGTATTACCATATCTCCTTCTCCATATATTAGGAACACATCCTTACTTCTTCTTAAGTACTTAAGGATTGTCTTGACAGCCGCCCAATGATCCATTCCTGGATCAGACTGGTATCTGCTCGTAACGCTTAGAGCATACGATACATCGGGCCTAGTACATAACATAGCATACATGATAGATCCTATCGCGGATGCATAAGGAATCTTATTCATGCAAATCCTCTCGTCTTCTGTGCGCGGACACATAGACTTTGAAAGGTTGATCCCAGCCTGATGGGAAGGTAACCTTTCTTGGATTCCGACATGCTAAACCTTTTTAGCACTCGGTCTATATATGTAGACTGCGAAAGACCAAGCAACCGTTTTGATCTATCTCTATAGATTCTAATCCCAAGGATATAGGTTGCTTCTCCCAGGTCTTTCATGGAGAAAGTTTTGGACAACCAAATTTTAACTGTCTGTAAGACTGATATATCGTTTCCTATAAGTAATATGTCATCGACATATAATACTAGGAATACGACTGCACTCCCATAAACCTTCTTGTACACACAAGGTTCGTCAGGATTTTGTGAGAAATCAAACTCATTGATTGTTTCATCAAAACGGATGTTCCAGCTCCTGGATGCTTGCTTCAGTCCATATATGGATCGTCGAAGCTTGCATACTTTGGTTTTATCAACCGATGTGAAACCTTCAGGTTGTATCATGTATACATCCTCAAATAGGTTTCCATTAAGGAAAGCTGTTTTCATATCCATTTGCCATATCTCATAATCATAATGAGCTGCTATGGCTAGGAGCATCCGAATGGATTTAAGCATAGCTACTGGCGAATAGGTTTCGTCATAATCAATTCCTTGTTTCTGACGATATCCTTTTGCCACTAATCTAGCCTTAAAGATAACAACATTACCTTCCATGTCGGTTTTCTTCTTGAAAACCCACTTGCACCCTATGGGCTTAATCCCTTCAGGTGAGTTAACCAAGTCCCATACTTGATTTTCGTACATGGAATCCATTTCCGACTTCATGGCTTCAAGCCATTTGTCCCTTTCTGAACTTTTCAGAACATCTTCATAACTGATAGGTTCGTCATCGCTTATGAGTAACACGTCGTTCGATTCACTTATGAGAAATCCGTATCTCTCTGGAATATTGCGTGTCCTATCAGACCTTCGAAGAGGTGGTGTTGTTTTAGGTTCAACTGATAGCTCATCATTATGAGTTATTGGTTGTGGGTCTAGACTAGGTGTCTCTGTAATGTCTATTGGGGTTTCTTGAACTTCATCAAGTTCAATGCCACTCCCACTGTTTTCCTGTAAAAGAAATTCTTTTTCCAGAAATACAGCATGCATTGAAACAAACACCTTTTGTTCCAAGGGATGATAGAATTGGTAGCCCTTCGTTTCCTTAGGGTATCCAATAAATAGACATTTATCAGACTTAGCATCCAATTTGTCTGATACAGTCCGCTTCACATAAGCAGGACAACCCCATATCTTAAGGTGAGTTAAGTGAGGTTTCTTACTATTCCATATCTCATATGGAGTAGTAGAGACTACCTTGGTCGGGACTCTGTTTAGCAAGTAAACAGCTGTCTTAAGTGCATAGCCCCAAAAGGATTTTGGAAGAGTTGCATGGTTCATCATGGATCTAACCATGTCCATCAAGGTTCGGTTGCGCCTCTCAGATACACCATTATGCTGTGGTGTATACGGCGGAGTCCATTGGGACAATATCCCATTGTCCCTAAGATAATCTTGAAACTCTTGACTTAAGTATTCACCACCCCGATCGGATCGAAGTATCTTAATACTTTTGCCAAGCTGTTTCTCTACTTCATTTCTGAACTCTTTGAATTTCTCAAAAGCTTCAGATTTGTGTTTCATCAAGAACACATACCCGAATCGTGAGTGATCATCGATAAAGGTGATGAAGTAGCTATAGCCTCCTTGTGCAAGAGTTGACATTGGTCCACATACATCAGTATGTATTAGACCAAGCAATTCTCCCACTGGATTACCTTTTCCGGAAAAGGGTAATTTGGTCATCTTGCCTTTTAAGCATGATTCGCATGTATCAAATGAACCGGGTTCAAATGATTCCAAAATTCCACATCGGTGTAATTTGCGTTTCTTACTTACATGGCCAAGACGACAATGCCAC
>JAGFNQ010009553.1:0-59753 GCA_024364735.1 Boesenbergia rotunda
CGTTATCAACCACTCGGCGCCAAATTTAATCCAGTGGATGTCCCAACCCAACTATGTCTCCGGAAGGGTCGGCATCCTCACTCGGCAATTGATGCTTGGTCGAGTCGGCGCCTGACTCGGCAGTTGATGCTCGGTCGGGTCGGCGCCCGGACTCGGCGATTGATGCTCGGTCGGGTCGGCGCCCTGACTCGGCTTGATGCTCGGTCGGGTCGGCGCCCTGACTCGGCATTGATGCTCGGTCGGGTCGGCGCCCTGACTCGGCATTGATGCTCGGTCGGGTCGGCGCCCTGACTCGGCCATTGATGCTCGGTCGGGTCGGCGCCCTGACTCGGCCATTGATGCTCGGTCGGGTCGGCGCCCGGACTCGGCATTGATGTTATGGGAATATATTGCTTCGTGGTTGTTTTGAGCAAGAGCCTGGACACCGTCCGACTTACCCTGACCGACGTGGACCGCCACGCCCGACCGGGCCTGACCGACGTGGAACGCCACGCCCGATCAGCGCCGAGTCCGGTGGGTGCGTGGGAGCATGCCCACTTATAACTCGCCGGAGCAAGAGTCTGGACACCGTCCGACTTACCCTGACCGAACGTGGACCGCCACGCCCGACCGGGCCCGACCGAACGTGGAACGCCACGCCCGTCGGCGCCGATCCGGTGGGTGCGTGAGCGCGAGCTCACTTATAACTTGCTTTTGCAAGAGTCTGGACACCGTCCGACTTACCCTGACCGAACGTGGACCGCCACGCCCGACCGGGCCCGACCGAACGTGGAACGCCACGCCCGGTCGGCGCCGATCCGGTGGGTGCGTGAGCGCGAGCTCACTTATAACTTGCTTTTGCAAGAGTCTGGACACCGTCCGACTTACCCTGACCGAACGTGGACCGCCACGCCCGACCGGGCCCGACCGAACGTGGAACGCCACGCCCGGTCGGCGCCGATCCGGTGGGTGCGTGAGCGCGAGCTCACTTATAACTTGCTTTTGCAAGAGTCTGGACACCGTCCGACTTACCCTGACCGAACGTGGACCGCCACGCCCGACCGGGCCCGACCGAACGTGGAACGCCACGCCCGGTCGGCGCCGATCCGGTGGGTGCATGAGCGCGAGCTCACTTATAACTTGCTGTGGTTGTTTCCCCTGAAAAGCTGGAGTTCGTCTTTCTCTTCGCTTTTTCTGATTACAGTTACAAGAGTTGTTCCGCTCCACTCTCCTCACGGTACAATTTTAAGTGTACTGCACTCCAAGGTCTGCCCAGTCGTTTTCCTTGAGCATCTTGTAGGTAATAGGCTCCCGACCCCAACGCCTCGACCACCAGAAACGGACCACTCCATGGAGGCTCCAGCTTGCCTACTTCTCCCACTGGCTTGACTCTTTTCCATACCTTGTCCCCCACTTGGAATGTCGAGGTATGACCTGTTGGTTATATTCTATTCCGCATCTTTGTTGGTAAGCGGGCCATACGGACTGAAGCCTTAGCTCGGACCTCCTCAATCAGATCTAGCTCAGCTCGTCTCTTTTCTGCATTGTCTTCCCCATATAAACGTCTCCTGTCCGACTCACAGCCGACCTCCATAGGGACTACTGCTTCACTCCCATAGACCAACTGAAAGGGGGGTGCAGCCCGACCCCTCTTTGGGTGTGGTTCGGAGGGCCCATAGGACACCAGGAAGCTCATCCACCCAAGATCCGCCGACCTGGTCTAGCTTGGCTCTGAGCCCTTTCAGGATCTCTCTATTGGCTACCTCAGCCTGGCCATTACTCTGGGGGTTATGCCACGGAAGTAAAGGCCTGCTGAATTCCAAATTCCTTACACCAATTTCTGATAACCCGACCCTGAAACTGCCGACCGTTGTCTGACACCAGCTTGTGAGGTATGCCATACCGGCACAAAATGTTCTGCCAAAGGAATTTCTTCACAGCTTGTTCGGTGATCCGGGCCAGAGCTTCCGCTTCGACCCACTTGGAGAAATAGTCTACTGCTACCAACAAGAATTGCTTCTGGCCGGCTGCCCTGGGGAAGGGTCCCACTATGTCCATGCCCCACTGGTCGAAGGGCAGGACACAGTGGAAGCCCTCAGCATCTCGACAGGTCGGGTGCGATAGGTTTTGATACTTCTGGCAAGATAAACAAGAAAGAGCTATCTTCTCTGCATCCTTTTGGAGAGTCGGCCAAAAATAACCGGCCAGTAGAACCTTCCGAGCCATGGACCGGCCTCCTGAGTGATTTCCGCAGCACCCCAGATGCACTTCCCTGAGCAATAGTCTGCGTCTTCTTTTCCGAGGCATCTGGTCAGAGGTTGGGAAAAAAGCCCGCTTGTATAGTGCATCCCCTATCAGAGTGAATCGAGCTGCTCTGATCTTCAATATCCGAGCTTGCTCGGGTTATCTGGCAGAGTCCCCTCTTTCAGGTAAGCGATGAACGGAGCTCTCCAGTCCCCCTCTATCTCTGCTTCTGCTTCCCTCTCGATTTGAGCTACCAGCATGACCTGGGGTGAAGGTTTGGGGAAAACCCATGGACGGACTGAGCTGGCCAGCCTGGCCAGCTCATCCGCCTTGGCGTTGTCCCCTCGGGGATCTGGATAAGCTGGACTTCTTGAAATTCTGCTTGTAATTTTTGATATGCTTCTACATAAGCTTGCAGCTTCTCATCGTTACTTCGAAACGTCCGGCCACCTGCTGAGTCACTAACTGAGAATCAGAGTGCAGGATGACTCGAGTGGCCCCGACCTGCCTAGCCGCTTGGAGGCCGGCCAAGAGGGCCTCATACTCCGCCTGATTATTAGTAGCTTGGTATTCTAGTCGCACCGCGAGATGAATGGGGTCTCCTTTAGGAGACATTAACAGAATGCCTAAGCCACTCCCCACCCGAGTGGCCGACCCATCCACGTATATTTTCCAGACCTCTTCTTCTTCCCCCGTATGAAGTTCACTCAAGAAATCTGCCAAGGCCTGAGCTTTGATCGCCGTTCTGGGCTGGTATTGAATGTCGTACTCGCTTAGTTCAGTTGTCCATTTGACCAACCGACCTGAGACTTCAGGATTGATCAGGACCTTCCCGAGTGTGCTATTGGTCAACACTCGGATGGGATGGGCCAGAAAGTAAGGTCGCAGTCGCCGAGCCATTAACACCAAGACATAAGCTAACTTCTCGAGTGTAGTATACCTACACTCGGCCTCTTTGAATAAGTGCCCAAAGAAATAGACCGGTTGTTGCTCGGTCTGTTTCTGGGTTACAAGTACAGCGCTCGCAGCTCCATCAGTGGAAGATAAATAAACATACAGGGGTTCTCCTTCTTCTGGCTTGGCTAGCACCGGCAGACTGACCAAGTAAGCTTTCAACTCCTCGAAAGCTCGGTCACACTCGGCATCCCATTGAAATTTGGAGGCCTTGCGCAGGATCTTGAAGAATGGCAAACTTCTGTCAGCTGAACGAGAGATAAATCGGGACAGAGCTGTGATCCTCCCGGTCAAACGCTGCACTTCTCTTAGGTTCTTGGGTGGCGGCATGTCGAGCAGAGCTCTCACCTTGCCTGGGTTGGCTTCTATCCCCGCTCAGTCAGGATGTAGCCTAGGAACTTCCCGCTTTTGGCTCCGAACAAACATTTTGCCGGGTTGAGTTTGAGGCCATACCTTCGAAGGGTGCAGCAGGTCTCCCGGACATCAGCTATCAAGTCGGCAGCCCGGTTGGACTTGATAAGGATATCATCCACATATACTTCCACATTTCTCCCGATCTGATCCTTAAAGACCCTATTCATCAATCTCTGGTATGTAGCTCCGGCATTCTTGAGGCCGAAGGGCATAACAGTGTAGCAATATGTGCCCTCTGCTGTGACAAAACTAACCTTTTCTTGATCTCCTGGGAACAATGGGACTTGATGGTATTCCTGATAAGCGTCCAGCATGCAAATAAGCTCACATCCTGCGGTAGAATCCACCATCTGATCTATTCGGGGAAGCGGGTAGAGATCCTTGGGACAAGCTTTGTTGAGGTCTCGAAAATCTATACATACTCTCCACTTATCGCCTGGCTTGGAAACCAACACCACATTAGACAGCCAGGCCGGGAACTGGACCTCGCGGATATGCCCAGCCTCCAGCAGTCTCTCCACCTCTGCCCTAATGACCTTGTTCTGCTCTGGGCTGAAATCTCTTTTCTTCTGCTTTACGGGTCGGGCGTCAGGGTAAACATGCAGTTTGTGCTCCATGATCTCGGGCCTGACCCCTTTCAGATCTTGCTGCGACCAGACGAACACATCTTGATTTTGAGTCAAACACTCTATCAGCTGTTGCCGGAGGTCGGTCGGCAGCTCCGGCGCTATTCTCACCCTGGTTCCTTCTCGGTCGGGCAATAATTGGACCTCTTCTTTTTCTTCTTTCATTTCGTCCCAGGGAGAGGGCTGAGAGGATTGCACCATGTTACAACTGGTTGGGGCAGTTCGGCAAGCCTTGCTGACTTCTACGCGAACATCATCCACATAACATCGGCGGGCGACCTTCTGATCTCCTTTGGCTTCCCCCACTTGGTCACCCACTGGGAATTTGACCTTTAAGTAAAAGGTGGACACCACGGCCCGGAACTCGTTCAGCACTGGCCGACCCAATATGGCATTGTAGGCCGAGGGGGCATCCACTACTAGGAATGTGGCCCACCTGGTCCTCCTCAAGGGTTCCTCGCCGAGTGATATGGCCAGCTTAATCTGACCCAAAGGCTGTACTTCATTTCCAGTAAACCCGAACAGAGGTGTGGCCACGGGTCGGAGCTCGGTCACTTCAATCTGCAATTGCTCGAAAGCTTTTAAGTACAGGATATTCACCGAACTTCCCGTATCCACAATAGTTCTGTGGATCTGGTAGTTGGCTACGATCGCGGTGATGACCAGGGCATCCTCATGAGGGACTTCTACTCCTTGCAGATCTGATGGGCCGAAGCTGATCTGCGGGCCTTGAGCTTGGGCGGAACTGCAGCCCACTTGGTAGATGTCAAGTCGCCTAGCCTGGGATTTCCGAGCTCTGTTGGAATCTCCATAGGTGGGGCCTCCCGAAATCACGTGAATGGCCCCGTGCGCTGCATTCTGTTGGTTGGCCTGTTCCTCATTAACATTGCCGCGCTCGGGAGAGGCGGGGGTCGGGAACAATTGTCTGCCTGAAGAGGTGGTTGGCCGAGCCAGGGACTCGGGTTGGCGTGGTGACGTCCTTCCCCGTCCCCGACCGCCTCCTTGGTGAGCTCCTCTCGGGCTCCCTCGACCAACACGACCTCGCCCTCTGCCGGCCTGCCAACAATCTTGCAAGTCGTGTGTATGACTGTTATGAAAGGAACAGTAGGGTTGCCATCGGGAAGGAAGGCAACCCTGGGCCACTTGCTGTACTATTCCCTTTTCCGTTCCTTGCCGATGACCCGCGGCTCTAGGACTCCTGAGGGGTCCTCCGGGGAGTACGCTTCTCTGATGATGCTGAGGAGCTTCGGGTGTGGGCCTGACTTCCGGCCGCCTAGCAGCCTGTGCTTCCTCGACATCAACATACTTGCTAGCTTTGCCCAGAAGGCTCTCGAAGTCCTTTGGGGGCTTTCTGATCAAGGATCTAAAGAACTCACCCTCTTGCAAGCCTTGAGCAAAGGCACTCACTAGTACCTCCGGCGTGGCTGTCGGTACATCTAACGCAACTTGGTTGAATCTTCTAATGTAGGCTTTCAGAGATTCCTTGGGACCCTGCTTCATGTTGAACAGGTTTAAGCTGGTCTTGTAATGCCTCTTGCTGCTTGCAAAGTGTTGCAGGAACACTCTTTTAAAGTCAGTGAAATTTCTTATTGACCCTTCGGGGAGCCTGTCAAACCACCGCTGGGCTGGTCCGGCTAGAGTGGTCAGAAAGGCCCGGCATTTAATGCCATCTGCGTACTGGTGCAGCAGTGCAGCGTTGTCAAATTTTTTCAGATGCTCCTCAGGGTCCGTGACCCCTCCATACTCGGGGATGGAGAAGGGTTGAAAGTGCTTGGGAAGCGGTTCCTGCAGGACCTGATTGGAGAACGGGCATCCAGTCAATTCAGTCGGGACTAGAACGAGTGGAGTCTTGCCTTTGCTGGTTCGGGCACGATTAGAGGAAGCTTCATGGGGGTCAGACTGCCCTGCTCCTTCGGCCGGCCTGAACAGTGCTGGGTGGAAAACGGGGCCATCACCTTGCCGAGCTCCTCCTTCGGTGCCCGGCCGAGCGAGGGGCTCGGTCGGACCCTCCTGGGTGAATCGAGCAGCTGCCTGTTGCTCAACCGCTAACTTTCTAGCTCTAGCTTCGACTAACAGATCCAAGTCTTCTTGTGAAAGCATCACGGGCCTCCGGTTGGAGTCACTCATCTTCGTCTTTCGATCAGGCAGATTCCCACAGACGGCGCCAAATTTGATCCTGTCGACAAGCGAAGACCGGTTCTCAATCGGATGACTCGGTCTGACCAAGACGACCCGGTCTGCTGTAACTAGGAGGTCGGACCCGGGCTCAAATAAGGCTGAGGCTCAAGTCACTCGGCTCGGACCAAAATGGGGCTCACGAAGTAGTGGTGTGGTTGCAAAATGGCAGCGATCTCTTCTTTGGAGCCCGAAGGGGGGTTTATATAGGGGAAGGAAAACCCTCTGCCATGTCAGAGACGTTCCATCTCATTAAGGATGAGTCAGTTGTCAGACTGTGTAGCCGGTGGGTCTGGTTGTTTTATGAGGCTGACACAGCCGCCTGACAGTCTGTCCAGGTTGTCCCTTCGGACCTTCATCAATGCTGGCGGCTATGTCAGGTCATGATTATGTCAGAAATCTTTTTCGGACAGTGGGGCAATTTGGCTGATCTTTACTGCTGCCGGACCCTTCACTGGCTCTGGGTCGGTCGCTCCGGGGTATGTCTCCCTGTCACCCTGGATCGGTCGGGTGAGCTCGGGTCATAAATCTCCTAGCGTAGGACTAACTTGAGGCGCTCGGCTGAGGACAATTGAGCTGAGGGATCTACTTTGGGCAACTGGCCCCGAGTGGCGACCCCGGGGCGGCTGACCTCGGGCGGCTGACCCCGAGTGGCCGACCTCGGGTGACTGACCCCGAGTGGCCGACCTCGGGCGGCTGACCCCGAGTGGCCGATCCCGAGTGGCCGACCCCGAGCGGCTGACCCCGAGTGGCCGACCTCGGGTGGCTGACCCCGAATGGCCGATCCCGAGTGGCCGATCCCGAGCGGCCGATCCCGAGTGGCTGACCCCGAGTGGTTGACCTCGAGTGGCTGACCTCGAGCGGCTGACCCCGAGTGAACGACCTCGGGTGGCTGACCCCGAGTGGCCGACCCCGGGTGACTGAGCCCGAGTGGCCGATCCCGAGTGGCTGACCCCGAGTGGCTGACCTCGAGCGGCTGACCCCGAGTGAACGACCTCGGGTGGCTGACCCCTAGTGGCCGACCCCGGGTGACTGAGCCCGAGAAATCTCGCCTGGGCCGATTTATCTCCTCTGGAACCCGACCGGGCCTCCGACCGAACTCCAAAAAAACCACCTGACCGGATCAATCAGTATAGTTCTGCCTTCTAAAATATTGATGAGGCCTCAACGAATAATGTTTAGCATATAGAATTTTTAAATGCTGTACATTTGTATTTGTACAGGACTAAGTATATAGTTATTATTTTTCATGGGATGGACTGTGTAATAGGTATTGTGATCCTGAGATCGAATTAAAATTTGATAAAATTAAGTGTCTATTGTCTGATCTTATATGTTATTCACTATCTAAATTATAATCCTCTTGATTTATTTTTTTTTTTCTATTAATCCTGATATATATTGGGATGATAGTAGTGAAAAAATAGCTTTTGCCACCAAATATATCGTCCATGATTCGTATATAGATCATTACGTAAAATGTATGATCCTGCAAAGGGCCTGCACAATAACGTCATTCCATGTGCATGCATGTATGGATCTTTGATACTCGAAAGCTCCCAAAGAATTGGAATTTTTAATCTTTCAGCTCTTCTCTCATGAGATGAAATGAATAGGGACTTTAGTAGTTAAGTTGACTGAGAGACGGTGAAAGTGATATAGTTTAATTCAAACGATTTAATATTATCAATTTTATAATAAAATATAGACAAGTAAAATATAACAAATATTTTATCTTAATATGACGGTCTTTTATATGGTAAAGTCTAATATGGGATATTTTATACATATTAGAAATTAATCTTAAAATGTATTAAAATAAATACAGATATTAATTATGCCAATCCATAGGAACATGAATGAGAGAACATTGATCCATGAGTTAGTTGGGAATAGAAAGAAAAATTAATTAACTATGGTTTGACCAAACACGCTAGGAAACTATGACTAAAACAATAAGCCATCAATCCTTTGTCAATAATGAGAACCAAATTAACCATAATATTGTATAATCCGTGCGCTTTAGTTGCACATATGACTGAATTATATATAGAGCGAGAGGGATTGTTATCCGTCTTCACGGGACGAACTGATAGTTAATTCGTGGCCTTGGGATAGATTGGCGGGGGTGTTGAAACGAGTGAATCATTTTTTGCCACCATGTGAGAGGATTGTTATCTCTTTATTTTATAGTGTTTATCTTATGAGGATCAAGTGTATTTTTTATTTTTTTAATAATTTTTTTAACTTGAATATTATCACCAAACTCTAGATCCTAAAAGCTAACCCATGCATTCTAAATCCTAAGTTAACAAAAAAAAAAATAAAAGAAAAAAATATATATATTTGGCACTCACAAAGTGAGTATTATAAAATAAATAGGATAACATTCTTAAATTGATATATTGACTAAAATGTCACGTGGATTAGCTTGTGTATAAAAAATAAAATAAAATTATTAAATCGAGCCGCATCCTAAATTTAATTACGCTCATAGTTCTGTTATTCGCACCGTCTTAAATTATTCTAATTAATTAAACGATTCCAACTACCAACGGTCTGGTTCCTCCCCTGTGGTCGGTACATAACTGTCTAATTACATGTGGATCAATCATTAATGTGACTATTAGCTCGATTTGTTCTGATTTATTAAAGAAGAAACTGCTTTTCTCAGCCTTTGAGATCATGTGAGTGATCGGTTCCTCACATGTGGTGCGTTTTGCTTCAGACACATATACAAACATGGATGGACAAGCAAATATTTAGGGCAGAGTGAGTTCTATATCATGCAAGGCTTGTAGTTCTTCAAGAAATGGGTTCATGCTCCTCTTCCATATGTAATGTGATG
Organism: Boesenbergia rotunda; assembly: GCA_024364735.1. Lineage (NCBI taxonomy): Eukaryota > Viridiplantae > Streptophyta > Magnoliopsida > Zingiberales > Zingiberaceae > Boesenbergia > Boesenbergia rotunda. Next base: position 9,241 of record JAGFNQ010009553.1, read on the forward strand.
GATATTAAAATATACACGCATTTCTGTAGGAGTGTCCAATTAGTTAGAGGGCATTAGATTTGATATAATAGAGGTAGAGATTAATTTTTAGTAGGTGCATATCTTCGGGAAAAAAATTCCTCTCATCCTCTAGTCATTTGATGGTCGACCATAAATTGATTCTATAATTTATCTCCATTTACATAATCGAGGATCAACAATAATCACATTTTAATATAAATAATAGATATTAAAATAGTTTTGATCTTTTAAGTAAATGACAACCTTTAAATATTTGTCTACAGAGAGATGATATAAGTTAGACAAAAGGTTTAATTACTCGCCCCTAGTGCCCCCGTCGTACCCGTCCTAAGGCCATCACGAGAGAGGTAAATCACGGTCCCCGGAGTAATTAGTGCACAGTTGGGCCGAGAATTGATACACCAAACGCCTAGAGTTTTAATCCAACGCGCCTCGCGCGACTCGAACCCAAGACCTCTTAGACAACACCCCCATGCACTAACCACTCCGGATCCCCGTGGGGACAAAAATGATTAACGAGGTTTTTCCAACTAACCTCGGGCGACCGGCAAAAAAAATGATTAATGAGGTTTTTCCAACCAACCTCGGGCGAAAAATGATTAACGAGATTTTTTCAACCAACCTCGGACGACCGGTCCGGCCACATGGAAGTTTCCCACCGGCCGCCAGGGTAAATCGGGAAGCGCTTGCAGTGGACGGTCTAGAAGCCCAGCATCAAAAATGATTAACGAGGTTTTTTCAGTATTTTTTTACGTCTTTAGCCTAAATACTATACTTTAAATCTTAAAAAAATACACTAGATGCTCAGGGAATGCTCGCGCATGGGCATGCAACATAACATTTCCATTCTTCTATATGTGTGTGTATATGCGGGCGTACCTGAGATTGTTGTTAGACGAGCCATCGGCGAGCTGTCGCTTGTATTGATGATGGGAATCCTTGGAGTTTACGAGAAAGAGAAGGAGAAAAAGAAGGGATACCTTGGCTCATCCACTCCAATGCTCAAGTTAGGTTTTCAACGAGGAGAAATAGAGCAGAATCATAATGCAGACGAGTAGATGCGTATATTTATGAACATATACCTTTGTCTACAGGAGTGGATTGTTGGGGTAATCTGTGATCCGGAGTGACCATGTTTTTTGATGTTTGGGCAAAGGGTTTAAGTTAGGTTCACCCTTGTGTTTGATATGTGTATTTGAGTGTGCATGTCTTGCAGGATACACATAGACTCAGTTGGACGACTTCGGGGTACGGTGAAGGATGACATGGAGGCAAGCCGTGGACTTATGTGCGCATCTGAGAGACCATGGACAAAGCAGGGACGATGAGCCGAGTGAAGCGGACTTCGAGGTGTATGTGAAGGATGACATGAAGGCAAGCCGAGGGCTTGTGTGCGTATCTGAGGGACGAGGGCCAAAGTCGAAGAGGGCTTGAAGGCAACAGATCGAGGCTGTTGGAGCAGGAACAATGAGCTTGTTGGGGCAATCTGCCCTAAGATGATCTGGAGGATCATGAGTTTTGATGTGTACGGTCAATATAGTTAAGTTAGGATTTGTTGTTAAACTAATATATGTACATGAGTGTGCAGGTGTACAGGTACACATGGACTTGGTTGATGTCTTCAGGTGAAGGATGACATGGAGGCAAGCTGGAGGGTTGCGTGCGCATCCGAGGGACCGTGGATAGCAGGGACGATGAGCCGAGAGACGCGGACTTCGAGGCGTACGTGAAAGGTGGCATGGAGGGAATCTGGAGGCTTGCATGCGCATCCGAGGGACGAGGACCGAAGTTGAAGAGGGTGTGAAGGTAACAGTCGAGGCTGCTGGTGAAGAGTCGACCAGGTTGTGAGGGTCCTAGTGTGAGTCGTTGTACTCGGGAACTAAGCCGGGAGGGTTCGAGTGCGGAGTGAAATATACTCGGGGAGTGTAACCCTAAGCTTAGGTTCGGACCAGTCGACTGGAACAGTTGGCAAAATTCGAACGTTGTACGGTAACGGTCGAATCTGAGTGGGATCAGTCGACTGCCCCTGGGGCAGTCGACTGGTAGCGACTGTTTCAGATTCGAGCCCTATTTAAATGAGCTCGTTTCATGCTTTCTTTTCTTGACGAAACAAGCTTGGTTAAGGCTTGTTAGTAGTCTTTGGTGCTCAGAGTGTTGTCCGAGTTTATGGCGAGGTTTCTCCACCCACAAGTAGCGACAAGAGCTAGCCGGAGGTTATTCGGGGAGTGATCCACCGACGGTTTCTTGGATTAGTCACCCGTCCGGGGTGGATACCAAGTAAATCTGGTTTGTTAGCGTTGCTTTACATTGTTAGTTTAGTTTTATTGTATATTCTGCTTGCGCAACTAACCGTGTAGGAAGAATGTGTTCGAAAAACGCTATTAGCCCCCCTCTAGCGTACGGAATCGATCCAACAGAGCTGAGGGACGCGAACTTCATGGCATGCATGAAGGATGACATGGAGGCAAGCCGAGGGCTTGTGTGCGCATCTGAGGGACGGGAGCCGAAGACGAAGAGGGCGCGAAGGCAACAGATCGAGGCTACTGGATGAAAAGTCGATTGAGTCATGAGGGTTTGAGTGCTGAGGGATTGTACTTGGGTAGGGAAACTCTGGGACTAAGTCGTGAGTGTTCGAGTGCTGAGAGAAATGTACTCGGTAAGGGAAACCCTAGGCTTAGAGAGTGGCCAGTCGACTGGTAATAGACCAGTCGACTGGTATATACCACAGAAAGATCAGTCGACTGGTAATGGACCAGTGATAGACCGTGACGTGTTCAACTAGTAATGGACCAGTCGACTGGTGGTGGCTGGAAATTTGAACGTTGGCCTTGCAACAGTCGAATTCAAGTAGGACCAGCCGACTGGCCTTGGACCAGTCGACTGGTAGCGATCTTCTCAGCCTTGAGCACTATTTAAAGGGGCTCGGTTTTGGCTGAGAGTTCTTGACGAAATTGGCTTTGGTTAAAGGTCAATTAGTAGTCTAAGAGCTCAGGAGTGTTGTTCGGGTTGTGGCGAGGTTTCTCCACCCACAAGGAGCTACACGAGCTAGCCGGAGGTCTTCTGGGGAGTCATCCACCGATGGATCAGGATCATCCACCTTACGAACTGTTGGTGCCCCGGTTGGTTTTGATGTGATCAACCAAGTTAGGTTAGGTCCTGTTGGTTTTAATCCCTCTGCTAAGTGTGCAGGAACTTAGGTACGGAGGAAGTCGAGCGTAAGACGCAGCGGACGAGAAGGATTGCGCGGGGAAGTGAGCTGACGGGCTCAGTACAATCCGAGGGACGCGGAAGCTGCGGAAGAGTACACCGGTGGAGCGAGAAGGACGTGCGCGGTGTCCGAGGGACGAGAAGCCGGGAGGAAGGACGCTCGAGGGGCGAAAGGCCGGAGTCGGGTTCGGGTGAGCCTAACTTCGGTTGGCCGGAAATCACCCAGAAGACGAAGAATCAAAAAGACTAGTCCAAGCGCCCAAAAGAAATGAAAGAAATTCACCCAAAAGAAAAAAAAACAAAGTTTTGATGCCAAGGAAGGATCGAACCCAAGTCCTCCACCAAATACACAAATCCACTTACCAACTGGGATAAAGGGCGTTGGCAAATATGTATTGGCGATATTGCTACCTAGATTATAACAGCGAGATGGATACAACAATCATCTCGAGCAAGGGGGGAAGATAAAGTTTTAATTAAAATAATTAAAACTTAAAGGATAATATTACATTATCCTTTAATCAAATCCAATGGATGCAGTTTAATCCCATCCAAGATCAACCATCCAGATTACATCCATGGATCAACGACCAAGAGAAAAGTGATCAACAATCAACCATCCAGATTTATTCTCTTAGGCTATAAATAAACTTAGAGGTTTGCTTTAGAAACACAATTCATTGAGTTGTAAACTCTCTTTCTCTCTAAGCTTTCTCTGTGCTACAACTGTAAAGGCTTCTCCGCCTTAAGGAGTTTCTGTTTGAGCATCAACTGCCTTGGAAGCAACGACTCTGTTGCAACCAAGTTTATTTCTTTTTAAAGACGAGTGTTAGTGCTTATTTTTCATAAACCGTCTATTCACCCCCCTCTAGCCGGTCGACCCGATCCTACAAGTGGTATCAGAGCGGGTTCGCTTTTGAAGGACTAATCGCCTGAGAAAGCAACAAGACGATGGCCGGCGTGCACATTCATCCACCTAAATTCGAAGGGGATTTCACCGTCCGGAAGAAAAAAATGGAGGTATTTTTTCTACAGATTTTGATATTCTTTTATCAATAAAATATGGTTTTGCAGTTCCTAAAGATGCGAACGGGGATGAAAAAGAAGAAAGCTTGTGGAATAAGAAGGAGCAGTCGGAATCTGTTGCCAATGGTAAGGCCGAGTTCCACCTCCTAACAGTCTTGCCTACTCAAGAGGTAAATCGGATCGGCAACTACCACTCCGCAAAAGAATTATGGGAGAAGTTCCTAGAACTTCATGAGGGTACCTCTGAAGCCAAATCAGCAAGAAAGGATCTCCTCCGGAACCAGCTGATAAACCTGCAAATGAAGGAAGGAGAAACGGTGGCTGAACTTCATGCCAAAATAAAGGAGCTAATCTCCGGACTCACCCAACTCGGCGAATCGGTAAGTAATCGCGACTCCATTCGATACGCCCTCAACGCCTTCCCAAGGACCCAGGAGTGGAGCTCAATCGTCGACGCTTATTACATCTCCAAAGATTTAGAGGTAAGTACATTAGATGAAATGTTTTCCATTTTCGAATTACATGAATCTCGGTGGGCAGGATCTAGAAAGACGAAGAATCTAGCCCTAAACACAAGGAGAACGGAGAAGGAGTCAGAATCCTCGACGGACGACGAGACAACGCAAATAGTAAGTTCGTTTAAAAGTTTTTTTAAAGCTAATAACTTTTCGAGAATGTAGAAGAAAAGGCGGTCTCCGAAGAAACGAACTGTCCGATGCTACAACTGCAACGAGGAGGGACACCTAAAAGATCAGTGTCCCAAAATCAAAAACCAGCCAAAGAAAAAGAAGGCATTGAAGGCCACCTGGGACGAGACCTCGTCGGACGAATCAGAAGTTCAAGAGTACGCGGGACTTGCGCTGATGGCAAGTCATCAAGAGGGGAGCAGTGTTGAAGGGGGAGCGACATCAGAAAGCGACAACGAAGAAGGAACCTCGCTTTTCGAAAGCGATCCGGTAAGTGAGGTTTGTTTTCTTCCTCATGATCAATTGTATGCTGGTGTTAAAGTCTTGCTCAAATCAATTGCAGATTAGAAAAAGAAAATTCTAAATTAAAAAATGAAAATATTGATCTGAAAAATTTAGTTGAGAAATTAGAATGTGATATTGTCTGTTTGCGACACAAGAAAAATAGTTATCCTGAAAAGTTGAATTGGTATTTTAAAAACCATAAAGGCCAATTTAAAAAGGTGCCAAAGAATTACATTCCATCCAAATTTTTAGTTAATCCTGTCGATAGAAATCTATTTTGGATACCAAAATCAATTTTGAATTAGTTTTCTATTACTGCATAATTTTTCTTGCAAAATTAGAAATAGATTAACACATTTTATGATTAAGTTTCTTTTGAAAAATAAAATTTTAACTTTAAAAATAGAAAATTAATTTATTCTGCAAGAACCGATTTTTTTGAGATCTACACATAGTCAATTAAACTTGGTAAATTTTTTTTATTTTTCATGAGATTTTTGAATTTTAAAAATATATCTTTGATTTTTTTATTCTGCCACTATATGATTTATTTTTTTTAATATACAAAATAGATTTTAATTTGGAAATTTTTGTAAAAAGCAATAATTTTATCTTCCACCTGTGCAAAAATTTTTAAAATTTTCCAATGGACGAATTAATTTCTATAAATTTTTAATTGAAATTCATATTTTTTAATTTTAAAAAATATTTGGAAATTTTTTATTCAAAAATTAAATTTCGGTGATATGCACTTAATCTATTCACGGCTGAAAAAAAAAAATGTTTCACATTTTTCTAAGTTCTAATCATATTTTTTCCATTCCCTATTTATTTTGCCCCATTTTTACTGTGATCAAAGGGGGAGAGTAGCTTAAGTTTAGGGGGAGGTTGTGGTTATTGATTGTAATATTTTTTTTTTCTATGCTTAACTGCTTAATTTAGTTCTAGTTTTATTGTTTTTTTTGGTTTACTCTAACTAAACTTGGGTTGATCCACATCAAAAAGGGGGAGATTGTTGGTGCCCCGGTTGGTTTTGATGTGATCAACCAAGTTAGGTTAGGTCCTGTTGGTTTTAATCCCTCTGCTAAGTGTGCAGGAACTTAGGTACGGAGGAAGTCGAGCGTAAGACGCAGCGGACGAGAAGGATTGCGCGGGGAAGTGAGCCGACGGGCTCAGTACAATCCGAGGGACGCGGAAGCTGCGGAAGAGTACACCGGTGGAGCGAGAAGGACGTGCGCGGTGTCCGAGGGACGAGAAGCCGTGAGGAAGGACGCTCGAGGGGCGAAAGGCCGGAGTCGGATTCTGGTGAGCCTAACTTCGGTTGGCCGGAAATCACCCAGAAGACGAAGAATCAAAAAGACTAGTCCAAGCGTCCAAAAGAAATGAAAGAAATTCGCCCAAAAGAAAAAAAAACAAAGTTTTGATGCCAAGGAAGGATCGAACCCAAGTCGTCCACCAAATACACAAATCCACTTACCAACTGGGATAAAGGGCATTGGCAAATATGTATTGGCGATATTGCTACCTAGATTATAACAGCGAGATGGATACAACAATCATCTCGAGCAAGGGGGGAAGATAAAGTTTTAATTAAAATAATTAAAACTTAAAGGATAATATTACATTATCCTTTAATCAAATCCAATGGATGCAGTTTAATCCCATCCAAGATCAACCATCCAGATTACATCCATGGATCAACGACCAAGAGAAAAGTGATCAACAATCAACCATCCAGATTTATTCTCTTAGGCTATAAATAAACTTAGAGGTTTGCTTTAGAAACACAATTCATTGAGTTGTAAACTCTCTTTCTCTCTAAGCTTTCTCTGTGCTACAACTGTAAAGGCTTCTCCGCCTTAAGGAGTTTCTGTTTGAGCATCAACTGCCTTGGAAGCAACGACTCTGTTGTAACCAAGTTTATTTCTTTTTAAAGACGAGTGTTAATGCTTATTTTTCATAAACCGTCTATTCACCCCCCTCTAGCCGGTCGACCCGATCCTACAACGAACAGCCGTGGAGTAGGAGCTTCATGTCCGAACCACGTAAAGGTGACGTGTTAGCGATTGTTTGATTTTATTATTAGTATTTCCGCTTGCGCACGCTAACATCGTAAGAAGAAGAATTGGAGAATTGCTATTCACCCTCCCCCCTCTAACATACGATAAGATCCTAACATGGACGACTTTTATATCACAGTCGTTTGATACCTCTCTCTCTTCTAAGTATTAATTGACTGTGAGATATCTATCATATATCAGTGAAAAAGTGTCATGTCGCTTATATTCTGTATTCAAAAATGATAGGGAGCGTGAACGAGGAGCGTGAACTCAACGTGAACGACGCCACGTCGTTCACGCCGCGTGGGCGCTGAGCCGTGACTGAGGCGAAAAAAATTTTCGCGGCTCAATATCCCCTGCAAAAGTGTTTCCCCCCTCATTCACCCTGACGCCAAAAGAAATTACCCAACCCTAAATCCCGACCGCCCTCTTCTTCCTCCCTCCCTCCTCCGGCTTGGAGAAACAGCCCCGACGCCCTAGCTCATGCGACTTGCTGCGAGGCCTTGTCCATCCTCTGCTTCCTCCCTTCCACACCCGACGCCCTAGCTCACGCGACTTGCTGCGAGGCTGCGAAGGTTTGTCTCACTACTGAACATCTCCTTTTAATCTATCAGTATGATGAAGTATCTCCATTCTCCTTAAATTTTGTGTACTCGAGTTACTCTAGAAAAACTTAGTTTCTTTTTGATGCCTTCTACAATCAGACTTAATTAATATGCAGATTTGCTAATGCAACTAAAAACTCAAGCGTACAACCCTACAATCTAAACCAATCTCTCCAACTTATATCTGCGCACAAAAACAATACAAAATACAGTAGTAATAGAGTTTAATGCATAAGAAACTCAACAACAATCATGACTCATTTTTAGTTGCTGATATGCACGTCTGATAGGATAAGTTAGATGTCTTACAATCTTATCAAATAATTCACCGCCAGTGGCAAGTTCTAGGATGATGTATATCTTTGTTGAGCTGGCTAAAACCTGATAATCCCATTGAAGAAGTTGCTTTAAAGTTCTTTGTAAATATAATAAGAAAGAAATGTATAGCAAGTGTTGAACACAAATTTGAAAAGAAGCCATTGGGTGCATGCCTCTTGTAGTTTTACTATGTTCGGGTGCCTCACAATCTTCATTATGGATATTTCTCTCTTTATCTGAACCAAGCAAACAAAACACTCAATTAAGAATTAGGATTAAAATAGAATCAGGCTAAAGGAAGACATTATAATAGCCTAACTACTATAGTTATGCACAACCTCTGAAATAAAAGTAATTGAAAACATTTTAGTTAACAGGTGTTTACAAAAGAAAATAAATTCTCCACTGGTAACTTAATGAATTATAAAAATTCACAGATGTCAGCATGTAAAACAGCAAAACAGGATGTCGTATAGAAAACATAATCAAACAAAAGTTGAATAGAACTCACAATTAAAGAATGATAAATTTTCTTAGTAGAGAATTTTAAGAAGAAAGTAAAACAAGAAAGAAGATAAATTTTCCAACAAAAAAAAAGAAACAAAATCAATTTGAATTGAATATTAAGCTCACACAAGTGTTAATGCATCTAGTGGCAATCCATACGTATCAAGGAGCATTGCGCCTCAACAAATCTCCATTCTCCTTAAGTTTTGTGTACTCGAGTTACTCTAGAAAAACTTAGTTTTTTTTTTATGCCTTCTACACATCATATGTCACTAATCTATTACTTTGAGCTCAACTACTCCCATAAATCTGAAGTTCTCGCCTTTATACAGATTCTGCAGCTTAGAAGCAGTAATTTGGACAGCAGTAATTTGGAGGACAAAACTGATACTTCAATGCTTCAACAGTAAAATTCGGTAAGTCCTAGTTCGTTTTAAGCCTCCAATTGAGTCTGTTACTGCTTCCATTACCATTATATGATACTGTTTTTAATTGTTAGAACTATTCAAACGGTCATGGAGGAAGAAATCATTGAATCGTGTGTGCCACTGAATGATATTGATGAACTGCAAGTGTTGGGTGATTCATCAAGCTTGCAGCAACTGGAGGCTCCACAAGTTGGGATGCAATTTTTATCTGAGGAGGAAGCTCGGGATTTTTACAAAATGTATGCCCAAGGTCTTGGTTTTGGTATTTCAAAAATGCGTTCGAAAAAAGGAGACAATGGTGAACAAAAGTATATTTCATTTGGATGTTCTAAAAATGGTAAGAATGTTCCTAAAGGTAAAAATTCCTTTTATCCTAGACCTTGTAGCAAAACGAATTGCAATGCACGGATAAATATTACAGTTCAGAATGATGGTTATTTCTCATTACTAGTATTCACCTTGAACACAATCATGAGTTAAGTCCAAGGAAGTCAAGACATTTTAGATGCAATAAAGTATTAGATTCCCAAACTAAGAGGAAATTAGAGTTGAATGATCAAGCTGAAATTACTTTGAGTAAAAGTTATCAATCATTTGTTGTTGAAACTGGTGGATATGAAAATTTATTGTTTGATGAGAGAAAGTGCAGAAATTATGTGGTTGAAGCACGTAGATACTTTTGTCGGTATGCAAACTAGAAATTACTTTTGTCGTATGCAAACTAGAAATTTGAATTTCTTTTATATCATTGATGTAGATGAGGATTGTCGCATAAGAAATATATTTTGGGCTGATGCAAGATGTAGGGCTTCATATGAGTATTTTTCTGATGTCATTACATTTGATACTACATATTTGACCAATAGTTATGATATGCCGTTTGCTCCATTAGTTGGAGTAAATCATCATGGTGAATCAGTATTACTTGGTTGTGGCTTGATATCCAGATAAGATTCTGAAACATTCATTTGGTTATTCAAATCATGGTTGACATGCATGAGAGGACGAGCTCCACGAGGTATTATTACGAATCAGTGCAAAGCTATGGAAATTGCAATTCTTGAGGTATTTTCATACTCTCATCATCGCTTATGTCTTTGGCATATTATGAAAAAAATTCCAGCTAAGTTTGGTAGTCATGCCAACTATAAGTTGATAAAGAAAAATTTGAAGAATATTATTTATAATTCTTTATCTTCTGAAGAATGTGATAGCAATTGGAAAAAATGATTGAAGATTTTAATTTGGAGAATAATGAATGGTTGAGTTCTTTATGGGATTGTCGTCATAAGTGGATGCCCGTATATGTGAAAGATAAATTTTGGACAGAGTTGTCTACAATTCAAAGAAGTGAGAGTATGAATGCTTTTTTTGATGATTATGTTCATTCAAAAATAACATTGAAACAGTTTGTTGAACAATATGACAGTGCTTTGAAAAGTAAGATTGAAAAGGAAAATAATTCTGATTTTACATCTTTCAATTCAATTATTCCAGTCATTAGTGGTCATCCCGTTGAAAAGCAATTTCAAAGTGTCTATACTAATAAGATATTCAAGTTATTTCAGGATAAAATCAGGGGTTTGATGTTTTGTAACACTTCGTTTGTAAAGCAAAAAGGGTCAACTATCTTATATGAAGTGGTGGAAACTGTATTGGGAAAAGAGGGAGCAACTCCAACAGATGTGCCATTTTTAGTACTATATAATGAGGTAGACTGTGAGATGAAGTGTTTGTGTCGTCTCTTTAAATTCCGAGGCATTTTGTGTAGACATTTGGTTTCAATTCTTTTCAAAAGAAATGTCACTAGAGTTCTTGAAAAGTATATTTTAGAACGATGACGCAAAGACATTAAACGTCGGTATCAAGGCGTCACCAATATTTATGATGATTTTTGTTATCATGAGGAAGAAAGACAAAGATATAATAATCTTCAATCTTTGTTACAAGAAGTGCATCAGCTGGGGTCTAAAAATCATGAGAGGTTCTCTATTTTAATGGGGATTTTAAATGAAGCAAAACAAAAGCTTATGGATATTAATATTATTGATTCGTTAGATGGTGATCATGATAGCAACACAATACATGGGGAATCAAGAATTGAGATCACGAAGTTTCACTCTCCACTCAAGGTAAGATCTCGTGGACGTCCACCAACCAAAAGAAAGCAATCCAAAATTGAGCAAATTGTGAAAAAGGTGGCGGCAAAGAATAGAAAGGTTGAATTGATTATATTTTGGATTTATGTTTTGGTTATAATTGATTTTAATTATTGTACTTGTTAGGGCAATTTACCAAAGGGCGTACGTAACAATACGAAATTACCAAAGGGCGTCCCATGGTTTCTATTTTACCAAAGGGCGCAGCCCTTTAAGTGAACTTCCTATTCTACCCTTGGCGCCACAATACACCTTTTCCATTACCATTTTCGAGACATCCGAACCACTTTTGCAGTAAAATAAAAATATGTGGTTCGGATGGCAAGGTCATTCTATCTCTCACCGCGAAAACGTAAATGGTATTGTTGAAGGAGGACATTGTGCGTGCCCTAGTTGTGCTTTAGTCGTTTGCTACTCCCTCGATTCCCTCCGCCCAACCAAAACCTAGGCTCCTATACAGGAAAGTGATAGTGTGTGATCCTGAGGCTGCTTGAAGTGTTAACGTTGAAGTTGATACTGCTCGGCACTATCAAAGTAGGATTTAGGGTTTCTGCAGGTTTGATTTGCATAATAATGGCAGGTAAAAGGTCTGTGGGTGGTTCCTCATCGTCTTCTTCATTGGCATTAATCACCAAGGTATGTGATATTGTTTATACTTAATTTTGCTGAATAAACACTGCTTGTAATATTGTTTAAACTTATTTTTGCTGAATAAACACTGCTTGTGATATTGTTTATACTTATTTTTGCTGAATAAATTTGTAATGTATAAAAACTGTAGGGTTCAGATGAGTTTGGGAAAAAATTACATTGGTGCAGTGTTTTAGGCCATTTTAAACATTTTGTTGAAGCATTTGAAATTTTAAAAGATCAACACATTGCGAAGATCAAAGAGTCGCCCTTCAGTATTTTCTTGGACATTCAAGAATTGCAGCATATCCGGGGAATTTTGGTAAATATATTTGAAAGTTGGGATTCAACCTCGCAAGTTTTTAAATTCTCAGGTAATAGTTTTAATTATGAATTATAAACAGTATCTATAGTAAGATAAAACTTGGATATAGTTGACCTTAAATGATTGATATTTGATCAATTTAAATGAGTGAATTTAAGGTGAAATTCACTTCAGGTCGGTAGACCTGAAATGAAATAATTTCAGGCCTACCGAGGGCCTGAAGTGAATTTACTTCAGGCCCTAGGTAGGCCTGAAATGAATTCATTTCAGGCCCAACGTGGGCCTGAATGATTCATTTCAGGCCCAACGTGGGCCTGAAGTAAATTCATTTCAGGCCCAACGTGGGCCTGAAATGAATCATTTCAGGCCCAACGTGGGCCTGAAATGAATTCATTTCAGGCCTAACGTGGGCCTGAAATGATTCATTTCAGGCCCAACGAGAAATAAATTGAATCCTATATTGTTGATGATAACTAAAGATTTTAATTGTTTCAGGTGTACCGGTTGCGTTCACCAGACGAGATGTTGCTTTGGTACTGGGTATAGTGGACCGTGGAGTTTCGATCCCTATTAATTCAACTGAAGCATCGGGTGACCTCTATCGTACTTACTTCTCAAAAGAAAAACAACCTACTAGAACAAGAATTGAGGACTTACTTAAACATTATTCTAAAAGTGTTGAATCAGAGGATGATGTGTTATTAGTTTGTAAATTTTATATTTTGTATATATTTGTTTGTGTTTTATTTTCGTCTAGTACATATAAGGTCCCTCTAGGGCTTGTAGATATAGTAGATGATTATGACAATCTTGGTAGATTCAACTGGGTGGAAGCTATCCAAAATTTTTTGTCTCCCCAATTACCTAAGATTGGGGAATTATTTTCATCAAGTCAAGGAAACCAGAGGACCACAAACCTCCCTTATGTAAAGGGATTTGCTGGGCTTTTGGCAGTGAGTAGAATTTACCTAAATTATATTTTATAATATTTTGCTGTTATTAATGTAATTGGCTAGAAAACTTTGTGTAGGCATGGTTTTTGGAGCATGTACCCATTCAAAAACCATACAATGTTGAAGGACCCCGAATAAATAAGTGGAGGAATATTCCTTCGCATATTAGTAGGGTAAGGGACCTTGTCAACCAAATCAGCTCCGAAGAGGTAATTATTGTAAACTGTGATCTATGTTAGTTTATCTATGTTAGTTTGATATAGAAGCAGTAAAATTTGTGTACTTGGTAATTGACATGTGATTGTTGAAATAATTCCTAACCTACATGAAAACACATTGTTTGAGAACCTTGAGATTGGGGATGACATTCCACAGCCAATAGCGACATCACAAGGACATGACACAGAAGATGTAAGGCCATGTGGTGAATGCATTCTTAAAGACACCCTAATCAAGGAGCTAACAGAGGAGAATATATGTTTGAATGAAAGGGTTAAGGAATTACTTTCAATTATTGAAAAAAAGGGCATGGAGGCTCAAGAAAGCTATCCTGTAGTCAGTCCTCTTTCTGATCCAGTATCTTGTAGAACAAGGAGAGGACGTGACCGAACTCGGTATGATTACAGGGATACTCCAATTGAGAGTCCAGTATGGCACCAACTATTACATAAGGGGAAGCGGAGAAAGGAACAAATATCAAATGTCATGGACAAGGGAAAAAGGAAACTTAGTGAGGAGGATATGGATGAAGCAAGAGAAACCATTACTGTAATGGAAGTCATGTCTGAAGAAGATATAGAGGAGGAGAAAAGAAGGACCTTCGAACTATACAAAATGAGGCTTCAAGGCATTGATGTATGTGACTTATTTTCATATTAATTACGTCAAATTTATTGAATTTGGTCATTAATTAGTTTGGTGTAAATTGTATCGATGTAGTTTATGAAGAAGCATTTTATGAAGTCGAAGAAGAAAAATCAAGATAAAGAAGTGGCCTACGTGATAAATAAATTGGAGAACCTAAAATAAGTTATGAAACATAGTTTAGTTAATATATTTGGGGCTTTAATATATAATCTTATCAATTAACTTGACAGGTTGGATAATGAATTTATCTGGGAGGATGCACCCTTTGCTTTGAAATTGCATTCATTCTTACAAATCCTCAATGGAGAGGTTTTTACAAAAGGCGAGGTCATTGATGCCTTTTGTAAAATGTTATTTAGGGGAGCATCCACATCTGGTAGGCCATACCACAAGTCAATATATTGTTCAACCTTCTTCACAGTAAGTGATGTAAATTAGTAAGAATTAATAGATTGTAGAAGACCTAGTATTATGATGTGGTTATTAATAATTTTGATTTTGCAACTATTTAGGCTTCAATAAGATCGTCAAGAAAGTTTTCCATGCAACAAGTGATGAAGACGGATATGATAGAACAAGGGTTTAGATATATTTTAATACCTTTGTGCAGTGATAATACACACTTTCACTTGTTGGCGGTGGATACAGAAGCAATGACTTTCATTCATTTAAATTCTCTTGCTAGTGGCCGTAAATATAAGCATGATTTTGACTCAGCGGTGAGCTACCTACCTTTATTCATATATATGTTCATCATTTGATAAAAAATGTCATTGAAATTCATGATATATTTGACAGGTAAAAGAACTTAAACAATATACTCGCGAGGAACTTACGGCTATTCATCCATATCTACAAAGTCATCATCCCTTGGACAAATGGCCATCCGTTAGACAAAAATGTCCCCAACAAGAACATAGGTCAGTAAATGAGGAAGAGTTTGAAAATTTTAAAATAATCAAAGTATTTTATTACCCAACTTATTGAAATCTGAAATACTATTTGTTATTTTCAGCGTGGACTGTGCCTTCTTTGTTATGCAATACGTCCGATGTCTCCTATACGATGAGAAGATGGATTTCAAACAAGGAGATATGACGAAAATGAGATTTGATCTGACAGTAAATATTATGGGAGACATGTATTGTAAAACATGAGAGTGTCAATCTCTTGAAGTAATGTTGTAAAAAAACATCCTTTGCTGGTGATTCGGCTCCATTTGTATAGAAATTGTGTAATTTGTATGAATATAATTTATTGTCCAGAAAAACAAAACAATTGTGTGATGTTGATTCACATCGAGTTGCTGCAATGTAGTATACCAACTGATACGGTAAGAAAACAACTCATAATGATTTGGACAAAGTTTGCACACCAGAAATAACATCTCTTTGGTTAACTCTAACTACTGACATATATCCAAGTACTGATCTAGGTCCATAAGTGGGTTTCTGATACATAATTTGAAAACATGACTTTATCGTCTCGAAGGAATTGAAAATTGGTATGCATTCTGTATTGAATTAGTAAGATGGATTATCTCTACCATAAATTTAAAATACTTGTTTCAAATTGTAAATTTTGATAATTAAATAAAATTAAAGGATTTGGTGACAACTTATAGATAAATATAGAATATTAATCTATAAATCATGATTTTATTTAATGGCCAAGGTGAGCATCAAATTTACTTTTCAGGAATACGGTGGGCCTGAAATAAAATTAATTCAGGCCCATGGTGGGCCTGAAATAAATCATTTCAGGCCCACCTTGGGCCTGAAATAAAAACACTTCAGGCCCAAGGAGGGCCTGAAATAAAAACCTAGAATTCCAGATATGGGAGGTCCATCAGTGAGTTTTGCTCAAAACTCACTGATAGACCTAAATCACTGATCTAGCCTTGGTGATACAGCAAGATCAGAGGATTGGGCACCCAAAATCTCATCTCCTATCTCAACCCTAACTATTGATCTAGGTTTTTCAGAATTCCAAATATTTTTCTTTCAGGCCCAAGTTGGACCAGAAATAATTTTATTTCAGGCCCAAGGTGGTCCCTGAATAAAAATATTTCAGGCCCAAGGTGGTCCTGAATAATTTTATTTCAGGCCCACGGTGGGCCTGAAATAATTTTATTTCAGGCCCAAGGTGGGCCTGAAATAAATTATTCAGGCCCAAGGTGGGCCTGAATAATTTTGTTTCAGGCCCAAGGTGGGCCTGAAATAAACTATTCAGGCCCAAGGTGAGCCTGAATAATTTTCAGGCCCTAGGTGGGCCTGAAAGAATTTTGTTTCAGGCCCAAGGTGGGCCTGAAATAAACTATTCAGGCCCAAGGTGGGCCTGAATAATTTTATTTCAGGCCCTAGGTGGGCCTGAAAGAATTTTATTTCAGGCCCTAGGTGGGCCTGAATAATTTTGTTTCAGGCCCACGGTGGGCCTGAAAGAATTTGACTTCAGGCCCAGGTTGGGCCTGAATAATTTTATTTCAGGCCCAAGGTGGGCCTGAAATAATTTTATTTGAGGCCCAACTAGGGCCTGAATATATCTTATTTCAGGCCCAGCTTCGTTCAATAAAATTAAAAACATAATCAATAAAATTAAATATATCTGAATTTTACAGCCTTAATAAAAAGCAAATCCAAAATCTGAAATATATATGACATATTCCAAATTTAGTTTTATTTTTATAAATAAAAATAGATATAACCTAAATTATATTTATAATACATATAAAAAGCGTCTCCTAGGGCCTGAAACCCTTTATATCAGGCCCAGCAGTCACTCATTTGTATAGCAGTCACTGATTTGTTTAGCTCCAGATTTGTTGCGATTTGAAGGTTGCGGGCTTGTCTTGATTGGAGAAGTGTGGGCGACATCATCGTCATCGCACTAGTCGACTTGTACGTACCCTAATTTTTAGTTTGTCATTTCAGTTCTTGCTTTCACCTAGGGTTAGCGATAGTTTTCAGTAAAATACTGAATTTGAGGAGGCCCTTTTATGAACGAATACTAAGTGTCATTTTTGTTTGTGTCAAATAAATTTTGATGGTTGCAAAGTTCGGTATGGGTCAAAAAAGATCAGCTTCAAAGAAAGCTGCTCCCACCAAATCTAAGAAACAGCAAGTCTCTGGGGGAAGTCATGAGAAAAAACAGCTGCCAAAACGAAAAATCAAATTGCCTACCCAGTATTCAAGTTTTGCCAACAGAGGTCGAAGCAAACGAATGAACTGGAAAAGTAGCCTATCCCATTTCAAAAATTTTATTGATTCTGTTCCACCCACACCAGCACAAGAACAGTTGCTTCGAGACACACCCTTTTCTTGGGTCCTCGACCTTCCTACTAGTTCTTGTGTAAGACCCCAAGTTCAGAACATGTTTGATAATTGGGATGAAGAAGAACAGAGCTTTGTAATCCATGGGAAAAATCTGAATTTCACAAAGGTTGATATATCACTTATTCTAGGGCTACCTGACCATGGAGAGATAGTCCAACTTGATTTAAATGAGGCCTCCACGCCACTGTACAAGGAGTATTTTGAAGATTCCAGTTGTTCTGCCCGACATTTGGAGAAACTGCTAATAAAGTCTATATCCAATGACAAGCTGTACTGTCAGTTGTATATACTCTATTTTTTCAGTACAGTGCTATTTTGTGGTACTAGCAGCATACTTGCCATTCCTGCCGTGTCACTTATTGATTGTGTAGATGATTTTGACAATCTACGAAACTATAATTGGTGCAATGCCGTGTACAATTTCATGGCTCCGCAGTTGGGAGCCATTGGAAAGGAGGTGACATTGAGGCATAGAAGACATGTAGGTGATTCAACCCAACCGGCCAAGGCTCCCTTGCTCAAGGGATTTCCAAATATTTTGGCTGTAAGTTATAGTTACTTATACCTGCTGATATAATTTGATGATGGATATAATTTACTGATTATAATGATGTTGCAGGTATGGGTTACTGAACATATTAGAATTGCTGCTCCTCAACATCCTCATAAATTGCTAAGAATACTTCGCTGGACTTGGCCTAAAGCCCACGTTGAGAGTATCAAGAGGATGATAGACCGTGTGGCCACAGATTCAATTATTGTTGATTTAATTCCGTTTGATATAGAGCATGATTTGGTACCTGACTACTATCCTCCAACTCAACCACTTGAGGTACACTCTGAGGAATTACAGCAGGCACCAGAAGGAAGCCAGACACCACAAGGAAGGCAGCATGCCTTACAAACGGAAGCATGCAATATATGTATACAAAAACAAGAACAAATTGAGACCTTACAGCACGATTTAAATATAGCACTTAAAAGTTTGGAGGAAGCCACAAGTGAGACAGCAACAGAAATCAGTGCCAAGGATCAAATTATTGCTCAGAAAGAAACAATCATTGCAGAGAAGAAGTCGCAACTTAAACAAAAGGATGACATCATTGTTGAAAAGGATATAATAATTGGTGACAAAGTTTCGCAGCTTAAAGTACAAGAGGAGCGTAATGAAAAAAAACTAGCTGCAAGAGAGAAGATCATACTTCAGTGTAACCAAAGAATCAAGAAGCTGTATGAACAATTGCAAAGCAAAGGGACAGATGAAGATGAGCCACTTGCCAAAAAATTAAAAAAAACTCAGTTCACACAAGACTACCAGCCCAAAGGCAAGGGCAAACAAGTTGTTCAGGATGAGGATGAGGATGAGGATGAAGATGAAGATGATGATGAACATGACGCGGCTCCTGCCCCATCAATCTCAGATACTACAACGCAAACAAATAAATCTGAGACCTCCACACAAACAAACATATCTGAACATCACGCAGTTAAAGCTAAAGAATTTCAAAAGGTCAAAAGCAAAATCTTGAGGAATTCCAGGGCAATTTTTAAGAAGAAGCCTAAAGATTCAGAGATTGCTGAAACATTATTAAAGCTTAGTAAATTAAAGTGAGTTAGTTGCTATTGCATTTGGAAAAATATTGTAAAACAATGATGATT
This sequence comes from Boesenbergia rotunda, assembly GCA_024364735.1. Lineage (NCBI taxonomy): Eukaryota > Viridiplantae > Streptophyta > Magnoliopsida > Zingiberales > Zingiberaceae > Boesenbergia > Boesenbergia rotunda. Next base: position 28,309 of record JAGFNQ010009553.1, read on the forward strand.
ATTGACATTCATTAATAAAATTGAATCTTCAAGCATTTCATTAAGTTGCTTATCTTATTTGCATGTAGGTATGAGTTGAACCCAGTATGGTCCAATGGGACCTTTACATTAGATATACTATCTTTTTTGACAATATTTGATTGGAATGACTACACTACCGGGGATTGCATCAATGCATACTGGACTATTCTTGGAAATGAAGCAAAAGCGTGTAACTCACCATACCAGCCCTCCATATTGTGTGGGGTGGGGTTTGATGTAAGTGAATTACCTACTTAATCATTATTATTTTTTTCTATGATTTAGTCCACTGACACTTACTTTTTAATAACCATAGGATCTTTTTGAGGTGATTCACGCTCACGCTTTTGAACAAACTATTGCTACTGATACGGATAAGCCGATTAGATATATCATATGTCCTCTAAATAATGCAGACGATCATTGGCATCTAATGGTTATTGACCTCGTGGAAGGTTGTATCCATCATTATAATTCTCTCGGCGCCACAGAAGGGTACACTGCTAAATTTGAAAAAACTGTAAGTTTTCTACTTCATAGATATACCTCAACAAAAAGGTTCATACCAATATAATTGTTACTAATGTCATATCTGTGTAGGTGGCGTTTTTCAAAAATATGACCTGGGATTATTACAAGACATGGCATAAAGGATTGCCTGCCATATCTGGGACAGAGTTTACTAAAATTGTTATACAAGGACCCACCCAATCCAGATCGTAAGAGGATATTTATTTTTGTTAAAAATAACAATGCATTTCATAGTTGATCTTATAAGATGACAACAATGTCAATATTGGTTTTTCAGGTCGGATTGTGCCTTTTTCATGATGCGGTATGCAGAAAGTCTAGTTTTCCAAAGATCTACAGATTTTAGCCAAAAGGATATGAAAAATTATCGATTTCAAGTGGGCTATAAAATAATGAGAGACAAGTGTTGGAAGCTAAATCTGTAACTAGAGTTTTTGTTCATACTATGCATATGTAATTGTCAGCACAAACATTGTATTTGTAATTATACAATCCATGTACTCCTTCTCAAATCAATGAAACTTTGCTTCGAATTATTGGGTTTGTCTCATATATGATCTGTAATCTGTAAATGTTGTCGAATTTTTTCAGTAATATTGAACCTTGTTTTTGCTAGAATCATTTGAAATGAGGACCACATTGGGCCTGATACAAAAGCATTTTAGGAAACCCAGTCAGTGCTTGAAACAAAATGATTCAGTTGTATAATGTAAGTTTAATGACAAACAATATATGTTTGTAGTTAAAATGTATGTAAACCATTTTGATAAACCAATGGAGCATTGCTTTGGATCCTTGTTATTGTCTAAAACTGTAATCTATAATCTGTCCTCTTGTCGATACTATAAGCAATATTGAACCTTACTTTTCCTCTACCCTATTTTTAAATCACAGCCCACGCTGGGCCTGAAATGAGATGATTTCAGGCCCACGCTGGGCCTGAAATAATATCATTTCAGGCCCAGCGTGGGCCTGAAATAATCTCATTCAGGCCCAAGCTGGGCCTGAAATGATATTATTTCAGGCCCAGCGTGGGCCTGAAATAATCTCATTCAGGCCCAAGCTGGGCCTGAAATGATATTATTTCAGGCCCAGAGTGGGCCTAAAATCATCTCATTTCAGGCCCACTCTGGGCCTGAAATAATTCCATTTCAGGCCCAAGCTGGGCCTGAAATAATTCCATTTCAGGCCCAAGCTGGGCCTGACACAATAATGTTCAGAATTCAAATAATCTCATTTCAGATTTCAAATAATTCAATATTAGAATGATTAAATATTTTATATAAATATACATGTTGTGAAATTATTTTTAATATTAAACAAAAAAAAGAGTACCTACATAGACATTGCATACCACAATTTAATTCCATCCACATCATTACCTCATTTTTTCAGAATTTGGCACAGCAGGAGGTTTGTTTCATGGACCTATGATATTTTGAATTCTCAAAGCTCATTACCAGTAGTTAAAGTTTAGATAGCTAGGAGATGGTATTTTTGGTCTCCAAACATAGTCCTAATGATTATCAATTACGTGTTAATACAGTATCAGTTGGCACAGAACAATGATTCAACAAAGCAAACAAACAAACAAAGGGTCTCAAATGACATATATTCACAAACCATAGGACTTCAGGACTTCAAGACCAGAAATTACATTTTGGTGGGTTTCAAAATCCGAAAACTTCACAACTGCTCAATTCTGCTTACATCACTTTACACAAGAAGAAATGTATCATAATATTCAAATACTTTTTCAAGTCACAACATTAACAACAACTAGTTTTTTGACAATACTATAGCTGTAAAATATACAAAATCTTTACATTCAGTTATCCTCCATACAAAATATACACTTCACTCAGAATATTGGGTCACTACAAATACCAATTAACTCAAGACCTTGGGGCTGGCGGCATTCTACATGTCCTTTTATTATGACCAAGTTGTTTGCACCGGCTGCATTTTAGTTTGACCTTGCCATTGTGTCTGGACTCTATCCGTGCCTTCTTTCGTCTACCAGGCTGCACAAGGCTACGGGGACATAGAACTGTAATGTCGTTTACTCCAGTAGGCCAAAACTGCTTGCTTCTACAAGGGAAAATACGATCCATGTAAACCCACTTCCAAGTTTCAGAATAAAAAAAATGCTCACAATAAGGAAGTGTATCCATGTTCCTGTAAATGATTACGGCAATAGCATGTGAGCAAGGAAGTCCTGAAATTTGAAACTCCCCACATTGACAAACCTTTTTTTCCAAATCAACAATGTATGAAGTGCCCCATGTTTCTACTTCCATTTCTGATTGAGAGTAAGGGTGAACCTTATAAGCTCTTGCTTTCTCTCTCCCTGAATCCATTTCTTTTGTAGCATTAGGTGTCAAAGCAAGCTGCCATTTGGAGACTTGCTCTCTACGGTTATAGAACCATTGAGCAACTTTTCTTCTTGTATTATCAATTAATCTGTTTATGGGAAGATCACGTGTAGACTTGAACAAAGCATTTAAGCTCTCCACATAATTCGTGGTAAGCATTCTGTACCTTCTCCCTGTAAAGTGTGCATTTGCCCACCTTTTAGGGTCAATGTTGTGAAGCCACTTATGGGCAACTGGATGTTTTTCAAGCATTGTCTGCATTATCATATCATATTGGAGTGTTGTGTTGGCTCGTGCTGCTGCCCAAAACAAACCTACAGCAGCTCTACTCCCAGTATCAGTTACCAAATTACAACACATGTGGTGGCAACAAAAGGCATGATGCGCATTTGGGTAGACTTTTCTAACTGCTGATATAATGCCCCGATGTCTATCTGATACTATGGTGATTGAGTGATCATCGACACCAAAGAACCTCTTTGTATGCTCCAAAAACCACTCCCATGCAGACCCACATTCAACTTCAGCTATTGCGAAGACAACTGGAAGAACATTGTCATTACCATCAATCGTCGTTGCAATCAACATTACTCCCGGAAACTTTCCTCTTAGGTGTGTGGCATCAATTCCGATAAGTCTACGCAAATAAGACCTGAAAACCCTTCGGCAAGCACCAAAACCCCAAAAACACCGCTGGAACTGATTGTCACCATTCCTGCATAGTGCCACATACGTTTCAGGATCTCTAGCTCTTAACTCACGCAGATATTGTGGAAGATCTCTATAAGCCTCATCATAATCTCCAACAACCTTTTTCAATGCTTTCTCCCTAGCTATGTATGCTTTTCTGTATGATATGGTCACTCCAAATCTAGCTTTAATATCTGATATAATCATACTTGGTTTGTATTGTTCATTATGAAGAAATTGCTCTTCAACAAAAGAAGCAACAAATGATGAAGAGCATGCATGATGATCAGCACTTTCCCTAACAGTTCCGCATTGGTGCTCCTTTATATATTTTGTAACAGTGAACTCTACTTCCCCCCTTGCTACTACTCTCCATGTACATGGTTGGTTGAAGCACACTGCTTTAACTCTATTTTTTCGGGTGTCAACTGGGTTATATCTCATATGCTTAATCATGGCATGTTTGACAAGTGCATTCTTGAATTCTTCTCTAGATGGGAATATCTGCCCCACAAAAAATTCATGCCCATCTCTTGCCTCTAACTCTCCAATTGGCCCAGCAAGCAATCGAGAATTTAAAATATAAGGATCTTCAGCTAATGGAAACTCCTCCTCTAAGTCACTGTACTCATCTGGGGGGAAATCATATTCCTCAATCTGCATATCATCGGCTTGGAATTCTAGTACACTTGTAATGGGTTCTAATTCATTTGCATTCCGGATTTCAATTCCTTCCTCCCCACTCCAAGTTGCCTCAAAGAATTCAACAACTCTTGAAGAAGAATTCAAACCCTCACCTTCTATATTAGTTGCTTCTTCATTTAGATCAATTGCCAAATTCCTTGTAATTTCTGATCCATTCCCCGTGACAGCATTATCATCAAGAGTATTCCATATTTCGGAGATAATTTCGTCAACATCATTATCATCCCTGAAAAATAAATTAAAATTACATTTAGCAAACTTTGAAAAACATAATCAAGGACCTAGGAAGGCCCAAACCTCTAACCTTGCTGAAAAACCCGAAAATTTTCCCACTTGAGGCTCATCCTCGGCCTGAAATGGAGGTATTCAGGCCCAAACTGGGCCTGAATTGAAGTGATTTCAGACCCACCCTAGCCCTGCCAATTTTTTATTTCAGACCCTCCATTGGGCCTGAAATGTTTTTATTTCAGGCCCACGGTGGGCCTGAAATAAAATGATTTCAGGCCCACCGTGGGCCTGAAATGATTTATTTCAGGCCCACGGTGGGCCTGAAATAAAATGACTTCAGGCCCACCGTGGGCCTGAAATGATTTATTTCAGGCCCACGGTGGGCCTGAAATAAAATGACTTCAGGCCCACCGTGGGCCTGAAATGATTTATTTCAGGCCCACCGTGGGCCTGAAATCATTTTATTTCAGGCCCACCCCCTTGTACCTCCCAGGGCCTGAAATCACAGGGCCTGAATTATATTGATTCAGGCCCTCCCAGGCCCTCAAATCCAATGATTTCAGCACCTGTAAGGACCTGAAATCTTTTCATTTCAGGCCCTGGGAGGACCTGAATTTCTTTTTTTTCAGGCCTTAGGTGGACCTGAATTCATTTTTTTCAGCCCCTGCCAATGCCTGAAAACAACATATTTGATTCACTCCTAGGGCCTGAAATCTAATGATATCATGCACTCCTGGGGATTTAACTCCTTTAATTTCTGGCCCTTCTAGGGCCTGATATGGTAATATATCATCCCTAGGTCGAATTCAAGCATTTTTTTATCTTCATTTTAACAAATTTCACAGAGCCTTATTATGTAATCATATCACCCTTAGACTCCTCCAAACATACAAATTCTAGTAAGAGTTGATAAGTATAAAACCAGGTCTGATACAATATCAAAGATGACAATCATACGTACATTACTATTTGTATTTGTTACCAATCTGTTGCTTGCTTTTTCTCCTTCAACACCTATCTTCCTCAGCTGCCTTGATCAATTGAGTTGTGCAAAGTCGAAATATATACGTACCCTCGTGATAATTCGACTTTTGCAAGTTAGTATTATATATATAGGCTGAGAATATTTCCACTACCTTGCCATCCGAACCACATATTTTTATTTTACTGCAAAAGTGGTTTGGATGTCTCGAAAATGATAATGGAAAAGGTGTATTGTGGCGCCAAGGGTAGAATAGGAAGTTCACTTAAAGGGCTGCGCCCTTTGGTAAAATAGAAACCATGAGACGCCCTTTGGTAATTTCGTATTGTTACGTACGCCCTTTGGTAAATTGCCCTACTTGTTAATATTGAATGTAAGTTCTTTGTCGACAGGTTGTGAGAGGTGGCGGTAAAGAACAACAAGAATTATCAAATTTAAATCATACAAATATGATCACTGGCCCGATTAGTCAAAGTAGCCATAATGTAAGTTCCAATTTTTATGATTTCTTTTGGAAATAGCTATAATTAGCTGATTTTGTAATACAATCACAGATTTTGCTTTTGGAAGTTGCTATAACTTTTTGGAAGTTGCTATCACTAATACGATCACTGATTTAAATCGTATTTTCTTCTTTTTTTATGGTTAGGTTGTAGCTGATGTTTCAGTGAACTGTGGCGCAAAGACATAATGCAGTACTCTTTCACCTGAGACGAATAATCAAATATTTCAATTGGTCCATGTATAACAGTTCTGAGGTCCTTCATTAGACCATTTTTGATAATGTGAAGTAGCATAGGTTACCTGCCATATTTTTAGTATTTTGGATCAGACTTGATGCTAGAGATTTATTTATGTGCTGAGAATGTGATTAAAATTCAGAAATAGTAGCTTGGTCTTCAGAAATAGGTAAGCAGTGTTTACAATGCTCATTACCAATATTTTGTCAGTACTGCTGGTCCCGCTCCTTAAGAAAAGGCCACAATGAGAATTTAGCAACCTGTGTAATAGGAAGAAAGGTAGCCAATCCTATATTAGCAACCTGTGCAAATTTTCATAAAATCTGTCTTGCTAGATAATAGACAGAATTTTAAGCATTAAAACCAGCCTTGCATGTTATGATTCTATTTACTATATCGTGTTTTGGCAAAAATTTACTCAACTGCAACTTCCTGATTCTTAGAATTTCTAGAAGATTGTCTATGTGGGACCGGTGCCGTCGATAGAGGGGGGGGTGAATATCGACCGTTCGAAATCTTTCGGAAATCTTCGTTCGTAAAACTATTCAGATCGTTAGTGCAGCGGAAGAATAAAAACAAAACGACCACAGGTACACAGCGGATTTTACTTGGTTCCCGACCCCCCAGGGTCAGTACATCCAAGGCCTATGCACGGGAACGCCCGTCCACTATTGGTCTCCTTTCCGGACTTTCCGGAGGCGGAGAAACCCGACTTACAGTGCAATATTACAATCAAAAGTATGGAAAGTTAAAGTACAGTAATTAAAAAGCAAACCAACGATAAAAAGTATGACGCTCGGCCGATCTGGACCTCCGAAGTGCCGCGCACCTCCTCCTGGAGCCTCCCGGTCGTAGAGCCTCGTTTCTAGCGTGTTATCGTCGGTCGGAATGATCAGAATCGCTCTGGAATGTTATTTTTGAAGCAGAGAGGTCGAAGCCCCTTATATAGGCCTCCTGGGGGCGCCCTGGACGCTGGGGGCGCCCCGGAAGACTCGGTCAACTCTTATCCTTGCGCCTACCTCGTCGCTGGTGATAAGATCGTTGACCAGGGCGCCCCGGACCTCCAGGGCGCCTTCATGATGGCTTATCTGTGTTTTGAGTTCGAAACTGCACATACAGCTTTGAACCAGGGCGCCCAGGACGCTCAGGGCGCCCTGCTTGACACCTGTTCTGCCTGCTTCACATTTACTATGTTTTTACACTTGGCTCAGGGCGCCCTGGCTGTTCAGGGCGCCCTGGTTGGTGAGGGCGCCCTCAACACTGGGGGCGCCCTCCTTAAGCCTGCAAACTGGTTACCTTACTTGCTTTGTCTCCGGTTCTTGTTACCTGCAAGATACACAAACACAAAGCATATATACATATAATATTAGGCTTAAGGACTTGGTTCGGACTTCGGATTTACACGAAACCCTAGGTCGAACCGGCACGAGTTCCTATCCCCGAGAACTCGCCCTTCACCTACTCCTTTCAGGAGATGGTTGCCACCCGGCCCTTCGGGTGGACTTTTACTTAGCTTCCGATTACTCCGGATCTCGAGACGCCCAAACCCTGACCCGTCTCTACTCCTATCCTTAGTCATCGCTCAGCTAAGTTGCTTAGTCCCTCGGACCAAGTCTTTATTTCCTAGCAGTCCTTCGCCAGGTGCCTAGCAGCCCTTCGCTAGGTCTTTGTTACCAAGCGGTCCTTCGCCTGGTGCCTAGCAATCCTTCGCTAGGTCTTCTCTGCCTAGTAGTCTTTCACTAGGTGCCTAGCAGCCCTTCGCTAGGTCTTAGGGTTACGATACCTAGCAGCCCTTCGCTAGGTGCCTAACAGCCCTTCGTTAGGTCTTGAGGATTCAATACCTAGCAACCCTTCGCTAGGTGCCTAGCAGCCCTTCGCTAGGTCTTTAGGGTTCCGATGATTGGATTCAATACCTAGCAACCCTTCGCTAGGTGCCTAGTAGCCCTTCGCTAGGTCTTTAGGGTTCCGATGCCTAGATTAACTAGGACTTTTCTTCAACTCAGGTTACTTCACTTTTACTCCCCTTTGTCTATTCATTGTATCACTGACTTAAGTGAATTGTCAAACATTAAAACACTTAAAGAGGAACATCATTGATGCAACTTGCACCAACAATCTCCCCCTTTTTGATGTTTGACAATAACTTAAGTTAGATTGGTTTAAGGGGCTAACTCACTATCCTTGGGGTAAATTTAATAAAAAATGATATAAATTTTGAAACTACATTTTTGATCTTTGAGGAAAATATTTCTAACTTAAGCACACATCTCTCCCCCTTTGTCATACATCAAAAATTAAAATACTTGCACCAATAAAAAACCTTTGGTTCTTTGTGAAAATACTTAGTGCAAAATCTTGAAAGCATTGTAATTTGAAAGATATATTGCAATTTTTTTGAAAAAAATGCTATTTGTTTTGAAAAGGACTAGTACTTTGAAAAATTATGTAATTTTTTTGAAAAATATAAGTACCTTAAAAAAATGTATTAAATTTTTGAATGATTAAGTACTTTTTGGAAAAGATGAGACTTTGAAAAATATAAGTAATTTTTGAAGCATTATATTTTACTTGACTAGGATTCTTTTCCAGTCTGACACAATCCTAGGAAACCTTGTTAACTACAAGGACAATTTCCTAAGTGTCCTGGAAAATTTTCAAACTCAAGTAAGTATTAACAGAATTTTCAAAAAAAAATGATAATACTTTTGAAACATATGCTAGTGCAATTTGAAATATGTGTAAACTTTTTGAAGACTCAATATTTTGCTTGACTTGGTTTATTTTCCAGTCTGACACTATCCTGGGAAACCTTGTTGACTACAAGGACTTTTTCCTAAGTGTCCTGGACATTCTCCAACCCAAGTAAACATTATTTCAAAAATAATTTCATAAGTCACACAATTTTTAACGAATAGAATAATAGTATTTTGAAAGACTTAGATTTTGAAAATATGAAAACATGTTATTAAATAAGTCTTTTAATTTGACCTCCCCCTAAACTTGACCCAGTCCCGGGAAGCTTGTTGACCACAAGTACTCTTCCTCTGAGTCTTAAGGTTTGATTCAGATCAAAAGAATAATTTTCAAAATGATTTAAAACTTGTTAGACTCCCCCTAAATTTGACACGTCCTAGGAGTCCTTGAAGATCATGAAGTGGACCTTTCCTCTGTGTCTTTAGGGTTTATCAAAGTCAAGGAACCGATAATTTTTAAGTAGATAGATTTTGAAGTCACAACTTGGAAAGAAGATAATTTTGAAAACATATGTAATGCAAATTAAGGTGTAGTTTTCGAAAAATATTTTTAATAAAAAGAACAAAACACTCCCCCTGCATCCAACACCGTTTGACTCTATTTAAGTGCCTTAAGGAACTTTAGTGTTGTCCTAAGAGGCTTGTGTCTAATTGCGTGAGTCAAACAATTTTTTGAAAAGATATAATTTTGAAAAAAACATATAATATGCATATTCAATCAGACAAGCATGAATTCCATAAAAACATTATTATGTTGAAGCACTATTTTGAAAATATATTTTTAGAAAAATATTCTAATGATTTTGAAAAATAATTTTGAAAAACATTTTTCAATTTATTAGTCCTTAACATCTCACCCATTTTAGATGTATCAATACAACAAGCATGATTACCTTATAAGTGTGTTGTGAGATGCTTGAATCATTTTTCTTTAATTTATTTTTAATTCTAAGATTTAATTGAAGCTTGTGTTAGATTTGAATTTGACAAGAAGTAGCTTGAATTTGAATTTCAAAAATTAGCTTCCAGGTCTTGGCGAGGCACTAGGCCTTCTTTGGCCGTAGCCTTATGGGATCATCCACCCTTTCCTTGACAAAGCCTTTTAATGAAATTTCATTTTCAAGATTACTTTTTGAAAAATTCTGGTCTAACTAGTTTGGATCTTGGATCGGTAGCTTCGGTTAGTTTCACCAGTCTAAAGAGACCAAGTATACTTGATCTTATTAGAATTGGTTTCCCTAACGTACTATCATCTCACCGCCACCCAATACTAGGTTGATCAAGTTTCAATTATTCTTTTTCCTATAGTCGTTCTAATATATGCATAAAATTTAAATATGAATGACATGTCATATATTTTAGAAGAATAGCAGATGCATGTCATGGCAATTATGCATGAGTCAAACAAGTCCTAAGCATTTTATTTAAGTTTCTAAAAATGTATCAAATTCCCGATTTGATACATGTCGAGTGAACCCGCGAATATGTCAACCCACTTTGACATAATTAATGTTATTAATTTTAATTGTTACACTTTGGGTAAAATTTTAATTTAGTTTGAGTTTAAGTTATTTAAGATTTTAGTTGGATTCAGGTTAATTACGAATTAATTGAGGTTGAATTAATTAGAGATTAATTGAGTAGGATCAATATTAAGTTAATTTTAATTGAAGTTATAATTCAATTTTATTTTGAATTTAATTTGAATTGAATTAATTTAGGTTTAATTTGAATTTAATTGAATTATTTAAATTAATTCGAATTTATTTGAACATAATTGACTTATTTAAGATTTAATTAATTAATTTGAATTTAATTAGGATTTAATTAGGATTAAATTTGAATTAATTTGAATTTAATTAAGATTTAATTTGAATTTAATTAATGATTCAATTTGGATTAAATTTTAGATTGAATTAAGATTATAATGATTAATTAATAATTGTGGGTTTAAATTCATCATTTTCATTATTTCAAAAAAAATTTCTTCATTTTTATCTTTCTTTTCAAGTTTTTCTAATAATTTTGATTTATTTGAATTTTTGTAATTTTTATTGACTATGGCCTTTATCTTAGAAAATTCTATCTCCTCCTTAAGATTAGGTCTTTCAATATCCTTATAGTAGGTGGAGTAATTTGGGCCATTAATTAAGGTTTTGTAATAATCTTCAATATTATCTATAGTTAAATTATTATCTAGGAGAATTTTATATTCAAAATTATCCTCAGATATATTTTCAATATTTTTAATATTTATCTCTAGATTATCTTTAAGAATTTCAGAATTAATTTCTGAATTAATCTTGAGATTTTCAAATTTGAATTCAGACTTATCCTTAGGATTTTCAAATTTGAATTCGGAATTATCCATAGGATTTTCAAATTTGAATTCCGAATTATCCTTAGGATTAATTTTGTCTGAATTAAAATTTTCAGAATTAATTTTATCAGATAAATTATCAGGATTAATTTTATCAGATAAATTAACAGAATTTATTTTATCAGATAAATTATCAGGATTAATTTTATTAGAATTAATTTCATCAAAATAATTATCAGAATTAATTTTATTAATTTCTGAATTGATATTCTGAATTAAACAATTAATTTCAGATATTTTAGTCATATCAGCATTTTCTAATTTGACATGCAAGATATTAATTTTATTGTGCAGGTAATCTAATTTATCAGGAAAATTAACTAAGTTATCATAAGATAATGCAGGAATTTGTAAAATTTTTGGAATATAAAATTTTCGTACCTTTGCCGGACATTTGTTTTTGTAATGTCCTTATTTTTCGCACTTGAAGCATCTGATATGGCTTTTGTACCTCCGGTATCCTGGCGTTGGTGCCTCCTTCGTCGCCGGTGATGTATGATTCTTACGAGTAGGGCACTGATTTTTGTAGTGCCCTCTCTCCCTGCACGTGAAACAAATAATATGCAACTTAAAATTTGACATTAAAATTAAATTATACCTGATTCACCCCTGAGCTCCCCCTCGACTCCTGGCGTCTTTGCTCTGTCGGCGGTTAGTCCGGTGAAGAGCGGCTCGGCTATGATACCACTTGTGGGACCGGTGCCGTCGATAGAGGGGGGGGTGAATATCGACCGTTCGAAATCTTTCGAAAATCTTCGTTCGTAAAACTATTCAGATCGTTAGTGCAGCGGAAGAATAAAAACAAAACGACCACAGGTACACAGCGGATTTTACTTGGTTCCCGACCCCCCAAGGTCAGTACATCCAAGGCCTATGCACGGGAACGCCCGTCCACTATTGGTCTCCTTTCCGGACTTTCCGGAGGCGGAGAAACCCGACTTACAGTGCAATATTACAATCAAAAGTATGGAAAGTTAAAGTACAGTAATTAAAAAGCAAACCAACGATAAAAAGTATGACGCTCGGCCGATCTGGACCTCCGAAGTGCCGCGCACCTCCTCCTGGAGCCTCCCGGTCGTAGAGCCTCATTTCTAGCGTGTTATCGTCGGTCGGAATGATCAGAATCGCTCTGGAATGTTATTTTTGAAGCAGAGGGGTCGAAGCCCCTTATATAGGCCTCCTGGGGGCGCCCTGGACGCTGGGGGCGCCCCGGAAGACTCGGTCAACTCTTATCCTTGCGCCTACCTCGTCGCTGGTGATAAGATCGTTGACCAGGGCGCCCCGGACCTCCAGGGCGCCTTCATGATGGCTTATCTGTGTTTTGAGTTCGAAACTGCACATACATCTTTGAACCAGGGCGCCCAGGACGCTCAGGGCGCCCTGCTTGACACCTGTTCTGCCTGCTTCACATTTACTATGTTTTTACACTTGGCTCAGGGCGCCCTGGCTGTTCAGGGCACCCTGGTTGGTGAGGGCGCCCTCAACACTGGGGGCGCCCTCCTTAAGCCTACAAACTGGTTACCTTACTTGCTTTGTCTCCGGTTCTTGTTACCTGCAAGATACACAAACACAAAGCATATATACATATAATATTATGCTTAAGGACTTGGTTCGGACTTCGGATTTGCTCGAAACCCTAGGTCGAACCGGCACGAGTTCCTATCCCCGAGAACTCGCCCTTCACCTACTCCTTTCAGGAGATGGTTGCCACCCGGCCCTTCGGGTGGACTTTTACTTAGCTTCCGATTACTCCGGATCTCGAGACGCCCAAACCCTGACCCGTCTCTACTCCTGTCCTTAGTCATCGCTCAGCTAAGTTGCTTAGTCCCTCGGACCAAGTCTTTATTTCCTAGCAGTCCTTCGCCAAGTGCCTAGCAGCCCTTCGCTAGGTCTTTGTTACCAAGCGGTCCTTCGCCTGGTGCCTAGCAATCCTTCGCTAGGTCTTCTCTACCTAGTAGTCCTTCACTAGGCGCCTAGCAGCCCTTCGCTAGGTCTTAGGGTTATGATACCTAGCAGCCCTTCGCTAAGTGCCTAACAGCCCTTCGTTAGGTCTTGAGGATTCGATACCTAGCAACCCTTCGCTAGGTGCCTAGCAGCCCTTCGCTAGGTCTTTAGGGTTCCGATGATTGGATTCGATACCTAGCAACCCTTCGCTAGGTGCCTAGTAGCCCTTCGCTAGGTCTTTAGGGTTCCGATGCCTAGATTAACTAGGACTTTTCTTCAACTCAGGTTACTTCACTTTTACTCCCCTTTGTCTATTCATTGTATCACTGACTTAAGTGAATTGTCAAACATTAAAACACTTAAAGAGGAACATCATTGATGCAACTTGCACCAACAGTCTAAAGATTATTAGCTGTGAATTTTGCTTTCCTTATGCTAAGCCACGACCTCTGAAATGCTAAGCCACGGCCTCTGAAATGCTATATTGAAATGCTATATTGGACTGCTATATTGTTTAAAGACTTTTAGCTGTGTCTAAAGATTAATGCCATTTCCAATGCTCTCTAATGCTTTCTAACATATGATTCTTAGTGGTAGGCTTTCTAACATATGATCAGTGAGATATTCTTAGTGGTAGGCTAAATCAAGATGTTTCAGTGTTATTTCTGATCATATGTTATTTAGAACTCATGATCATACGTTATCTAACTCAGCTAGCTGATCATATATTGTTTCAGTGTTATTTCTAACTCAACTTGCTGCTTTTCAGTGTCCAACTTGCTGTTTCACTCCAAATCCATTGCTGCTTCGCCCCAAAGCCGAAAGGAAATCTGCCGAAAGTGAACTTGATATTGTGAACTTGTGAACTTGAGCATGTTGTGAACTTGTGAACTTCTATAAACTTGTGAACTTGGCTGCCGAATGTGAACTTGATATTGTGAACTTGAGCATGTTGTGAACTTGTGAACTTCTATAAACTTGTGAACTTCTATAAACTTGTGAACTTGGCTGCCGAAAGTGAACTTGATATTGTGAACTTGAGCATGTTGAACTTCTATAAACTTGTGAATTTGGCTGCCGAAAGTGAACTTGATATTGTGAACTTGTGAACTTGAGCATGTTGTGAACTTGTGAACTTCTATAAACTTGTGAACTTGGCTGCCTTATGGAACTTTTGCTGCCGAAATCTGCTTTTCACTCCATGTTGTGAACTTGAGCACTTGTGAACTTTTGAACTTGTGAACTTTTCAGTGTCTAACTTCCCGTTTTTGATTGTATCAATAGTTGTCTTTCATACTAGATTTCAGCTGAGTGGAGTCACTTCCTAGCCTTGTTATAATTGCATATAGGGGAACTATTGGTAGATGTAAAAGAAAGCACTAAAAGCAGAGTTAGAATTTGCAGCTTGAATCCCTTCAGGAAGCATATAATTTGCAGCTTGAATCCCTTCAGGGAAACAAATTCACTATTATTACAGACATCAGCATATAAGGAGGAGCTTGAAAAAAAACTGCAATTGCTTGAACAATAGCACCATGAATTCAGAATAGCCATAGAAACTGCTACTACAAGAAACATCGAGTTAGAAGGTCTCATGCAGGCATCAAGTGCAGTTGAAGAGAATATCAGGTCATAGCTAAAGGAATGTGAGTTGAAATTGGCATCAGCTGAGAAGTCCAATGTGGAGCTTGAGCAGCAAATAAATCTTGCAGAAATAAAGTTCCTTGATGCACAAAGTTCGTACACAGCTTTGGATTCGACACACATTATATCTACTGATGACATGCGGGCAATAACCTTCGTAACCTGCCAAAACATTGTCTTGTATTATGATCATCACAGAGATAGATAGAGCTGCATGTAGCTTGTTTTTCTTGTGCACCACTATCCTTATGCTGAAACCCTAATGTCCAAAGTGTAGAAACCAACATATCACATCAACAATAGATCTTTCAATCAATAACAAAGCACATAACTTTTACAGTTGACAAATTTGTTCTTGCAAGAAACTAAATTTTTTAATTTCTGTTCTGTTTGATGAAGAATGGCATGTATCCAAGCCGGCAACTAAATTTTTAACTCTAGAACTTGGCTTTTAATTGAAAAATATAAAGAATATCATACACCAATGTATTTATCACAACCTGAATTCGGAAACATTTAGAATGAAACCGGACACAAAAGCAGCAAGATAAATAAAAAAGTTAGAATGGAAAATATAAAGACTAGTAAAACACCACGAAATATTTACAACAAAACATAATTTAGACAATATCATCCACAAGATTCAGAAAAAGGTTTATACTTCAAAGTGCATATTTCAGACAACAAAGAGGTAGACAAAACATTCCACAAAACATTTACAACAAAGTGTATCTTTCAGACAATCTCAAAGTACAGTTTTGACAATCTCATTTGCAACAGACAATTATCTTCATAAGAGGTAGGGAGCTCAGTTATCTTCATCTGAGGAGAAAGCTGCACGTGTGACAACTCATATAATCAAACCAATCACTACCACAAGTATTTGTGTAATACTTCTCTTTGTAGTATTCAATTGAAGGAGTAGCTTGCAATTGTCACTCTTCAACTACTTCATAGTATTCTCTGCACTTCTAACATCAGTCTCTAACTTGTTTATTCTTCTTAGCAATCCTGGTATTACTTGTGTCGATCTACTACACATCTCCTCATCAACCCAAGCCCAGAAATCACACTCTCCACTCTGCAATTCCATATTATTTATAAAATTTGTTGTTCAAAGTTTTATATGAAAAAAAAGACAAATTATGTTTATCCTACCCTACCTCATATAGCAGAAATATGGCAAATCTCCTGCCTGGGTTGTCATTAGTCCATGAGGTGATGATTTTCGCCATTAGTCCACATCTACATTTCAGTAGATTGGTGGTGCAATAATTGGGCATTTTAACCTACTTTTTTTAACTTGCAAAGATAAAAATTATCCCATAAGCAATTTACAATAAGCATGAGCATACTAGTAATTGAATGAGAATGCAATAATTAAGCCATGATAATGCGTGTGCAATAATTAAACCAAAATTGAATTCTGAGTAATAATATAAATATCATTTATTACCCATCATAACCAAGCAAATAGTATGATATAGATTAAAAATGAAAAAGTTACAATTAAAGGAGTGCAGCAAATTCCAACAGAGCAACCAACTTGAAGATCACTCTATACATAGTTTTGTACAATCTAATTCCTCTCACTTTTGGCCTAAATTTGCTAAACTCAAGTGATTGTGTTTGTCATTGTTTACATCAACAACCAACAAATGAAGTGAGGGAAGATGTATGGGAGTAGTTGAGCTTATAGATTAAAAATGAAAAAGTTACAATTAAAGGAGTGCACAAATCTTAAGGAGAATGGAAAATGCTCGAGTACAAAAATCAAAATGCTCGAGTACACAAAACTTATGGAGAATGGAAAACTTAAGTTTTTGTACAAGGCATCAAAATGCTCCAGTACAAAAATCAAACCAAGTAAAGCTATAGCATACTAACAGTGATAATGGAAGGGAGGAAGCAGAGGATGAACAAGGCTATAGCAACTAAAAATGAGTCATGATTGTTGTTGAGTTTCTTATACATTAAACTCTATTACTACTGTATTTTGTATTGTTTTTGTGCACAGATATAAGTTGGAGAGATTGGTTTAGATTGTAGAGCTGTACGCTTGAGTTTTTAGTTGCATTAGCAAATCTGCATATTAATTAAGTCTGATTGTAGAAGGCATCAAAAAGAAACTAAGTTTTTCTAGAGTAACTCGAGTACACAAAACTTAAGGAGAATGGAGATACTTCATCATACTGATAGATTAAAAGGAGATGTTCTGTAGTGAGACAAACCTTCGCAGCCTCGCAGCAAGTCGCGTGAGCTAGGTTGTCGGGTGTGGAAGGGAGGAAGCAGAGGATGAACAAGGCCTCGCAGCAAGTCGCGTGAGCTAAGGTGTCGGGGCTGTTTCTCTAAGGCGGACGTGACTCCGACGAAACCGCGCCCTCGCATCAAGTCGCGTGAGTGAGACGAATTTCGGGAGCCGCACGTCGGAGGGAGGGAGGGAGGAAGAAGAAGCTTGGGATTTAGGGTTGGCCGGAGGAGGGAGGGAGGGAGGACGAAGAGGGCGCTCGGGATTTAAGGTTGGGGAAGAGGGCGCTCAGGATTTAGGGTTGGCCGAAGGAGGGAGGGAGGAAGAAGAGGGCGCTCGGGATTTAGGGTTGGGGAAGAGGGCGCTCGGCGTCGGGGCAAATTTTTGAATTGTTCTGAAAATCTTTAAAACACGTACGCTGCGTGAAATTGCGGGGCATCCACGCGGCGTGAACGAATCAGCGTGCCACGTCGTTCACGCTCCATTCACGCCGCGCAATTCACGCAGTGTATCATTACACTTCTGCATTATGGAAGATCATGTATACTTCACTCGTCATATATAAGACGTCAGGTGCATCATGTTATTTAATAAACTTTGACGACCTATGTGAGGCATCATATGTCTTTGGATGGTGGGGGCCGAATGATTCGAGCATATTAGGTCACAAAGTGACTAACAAAATCAAGTTGGATAGACCTGAGCACCGGGTCAACAAGAGCTGATCTGAGCAAGATAGTGTGTAGGACAATCGGAACAAAGCCGAGTTCTTGTTGTGAGGTAAACCACACTTATTAATGTCTTTCCAAGGAGGAACTGCAGATCCCTGCATGCAACTCTCGCCCAAGAAAACCTTCTGAATTCATAGTAATATTTTCCTAATTGTGGGGAGGAGTGCTACCATCTTGACTATCGCCGCCGCCGCCGCCGCCAAGTCCCTGGCGAACTCCGCGCCTGTTGACGCTGTATCTCCTCACCAGCGCATCCTGCAGCCCGCAGTCGAACAGCTGCCTGGTTCGACCGCAACAACCCCATCTACGCCATCAGTTCCTAATAGTACCCCGCTATCAAAATGGTGCGGCATCTCGCCGTCGAGAGACGTACGCCGGTAGGTGGAGGGGCGGCGAAGGTGGCATTGACATCGCCGTCGTTGCGGTTGGAGCACTTCGCTTTGCCGATGGTGTGGGCCCTAAAAGGACCTTCATGTCGTGCTGGCTGAGACCCACTAATAGCTGCGGCCCAATTGCACAGTCACATCGGCCCACTAAGTTGTGTATAACATCTCAACTTCGACGAATATCTGGACTCTTCCACCCATAGAGCATCCATGTCAATTTTAACAGATAATTTATCTTAAATTTTAAAGGAGTTGATAAAAAAATCTTTGCTCTAACTTACCCATTCTACAATTTTAAATTATATAAATTTAAATTTTATGAATAATACTTTTTTAAATTAGAGATCGCGCACACATGTGTGTAATATATTATATAAATATATATAAATTTTATCATAATTTATTTAGTTAAAATTTAAAATTTTAAAATTCTTTTTTTTTAAATTTGATAAATTATTTTCTAAAATTTTAATCTTGATTAAGATTTGAAAATTTCTTTTTAAGATTCGTAATTATAGATTTATCTTTTGAATTCATATTTTTAAGATTTATGATTTTATTTTTTAAAATTTTAAAATGTGAAATATAAAAAGTTGAAATTATTAATAAGTCTTAAATTTTTTTTTAAAAAAATATTAATATAATTTAATTTTGTACTTCAGATTACCGGATATAGAGTTTGTTAGTAAAGATCCATATTGATTATATATTAGTAAGATTTGGAGAATTTAAATCTATTTCTTAAATATTAAAATATTATTTAATTTGATAGAAAAGAACAAATTAAATAGTGAAAAGTGGATATTATACAAGGAGAGAGAAATAATAATAAAAAAAATAAAATAAGATATATTATAGAGAAGTTGATATATTATATAGTGAAAATAGATATCTAAATTTAATAAAAATATTTTTTTAAAAATTTTAAATAGGATATTTTAAATGTTACCGTATTATTTAACTACGTAAAATCCAAAACTGGACTTTCACACCATGTCGCTTTGGCTTTCACAGTCCACTTAAATATGTTTTTCCGCATGTTCTCGCATTTTAATCTGACCGTTCGCATACCAAAAAAGGTGAAACGCCCCAGGACCAACACAGAAGAGGTAAATTACGATTATCACTGGTGTGGTGAGGCGCCTGGGATCGAGGAAATTAATGCCAGTAGATCAGGATTTTATTCCCGTGTGCAACTGGCGACCCTCGAACCTATAACCTCGACCAAATCAGTCAGACGTCTTACCATCCGATCCAGCACATGGGGCAATCTGACCGTTCGCATTCGCATAGCCATAGGGCAGATGGTGGGTTCTCTTTTTAAACCCTTTCTCTCCTCTTATCCGTCCTCGGCTTCTTGCTCTCTCGTAACCCCATCGAGAGCTGGTCGGAGTAGGAATAGATCATCCATGGTGCTTCCGCTCCCGCTCCCTTCTACCCTCTCATTTCCTTGCCTACCGGCCTTTTCCGCTCCAGGCAATGCACGGACCATCCGCCTCCACGCCCTCCGGACAACCGAAAGGAAATACCGAAAGAAGAAGAAACAACCGAGCGACGAGGACCCCAATTCGCCTTCCTATTCCTCTGGTCTGTCCGCGTCGACCGTGGAGAAGGGCCTGAGATTCGCCTTCATGGAGGAGCTCATGGAGCGCGCCAGGAACCGCGACTCCTCTGGCGTGGCGGATGTCATCTACGATATGGTCGCTGCTGGACTCAGCCCCGGACCGCGTTCTTTCCATGGGCTCGTTGTCTCGCACACCCTTTCCGGGGACGAGGAGGGCGCGGTACGTTGTTTTTGTCTGCTTTGGGACTTTTCTTGTGAAACGGAGGAAGGAAAGGTATTTTGAGGCTGTTAGAGTGCCTCAGACAGAAACGTTTTGGGAATATAGCATCTCACTAGCCATTATTTGGTGGAAAACATGTAAATTTGAGATTGGAATTTAGGAACAATTACGAATCTTGAATTCTGTAGAAATCTATTCGGGAATATGAAAATTTGTTTGATTAATTCGACTCAAATGCTATTAATTCTTGTTTCTATGTTCATATGATGGTCAAAATACAAGGTCTCATCTAGATGAGGCAGGTACCTTGGAGAAGACTACTAGGTGAATCCCCTATATCAAGATTATAAAGGGCATATGTTGGCAATATGTGGTTGATCCGTTAAGTACCACACACACTCTCGTAAACACCTAAAATGTGATATATCTAAGAGAGTTGGGACAAAGACAGCTTATAAAGAAGCTTTGTACGTTAATTAGCAATCCATATAATGTGCATCTTGTTTGTTTATTTGGATGAAATATGTTAATAAACTCATCTTTAACTTGTATATGGCTTAAGTTTTAAGAAGTTAGGGATGCGTTTATACTTCATAATCCTCATGCAACCATAAGTGGATGCAATGTGATCACTCAATGAAAAATTTATGTGCCTGCATTAGCAGCTTAAATGGAGCTGGAGGTTTGTTAAACAATGCCTGTATTATCATTTATTTGTTACTAAATCTCTGAGCTAATTGTGTTATATTTTTCATTCAATTCATATGGAAGTTTGACGAAAAGCACTTATTATTATCATCGTGGGAGAAAAGAACTTCGTCTAGAAATCAGTTTAGATTGGCTACAAATGAATTATGATTGATGCAAGACTATCCTTGCAGAAGTCCATTAATGATGACTCTAGTCAGTCATTAGCCAGTGCAAATGCAAACAATAGGGGAGAGAAAACAATTACTTGACTTTGAATGCATGAGGCCTTGATGGTGGATACTTTGTAATTTCTACTTGTGATCTTGAGATGATATTGGTATGGATGTTGGTATTCGAAATAATATTTTATAGAAGTTTTTACACATGGTGAGTGGCTGTATTTGTGTCTAACTTGAAGTGTTTGTGTGAACATGTCAGGTGTCCTACACCAATACGTGAGGGGTAGATGAAGAGTCTAGTATCAAATTATTACATTGAATATCCATGTGAATGCTTTAGCATTTTTTTTCTATTTATTTTTTAAAACAACAATGAGTTAGATATCAATAAGCATAATATCTGTCCCGTTGGACATAAAATTAAAGATAGATAATATACAATATCAAGAATTTTTCTGGTGTTTAAAATAAGAAAACATATCAATTAAATATAAAATGACAGGGGTTCATTAAATGCATTATAGAACATGTCAAGAAAAATTTGCACAATATCTTAATATGTGTTCCTATAGGAAAATAAACTACATTGCAATATACGAAGTATAAACATGCAATAATTGCTACATTTAAGATCTTGATTGTTTTGTGAATCATGGCATCTTTATTTAGGGAGTACTCATAATTATTAATAGAGATTACTTATATGTTATTATAAGTCTAAATATAACAACTATAGTTAGTATTTCTTACATTGTTTTAGTGAATTTTTCATAAACTTTAAAAAAGAATCAGGTGCATGGAGATCCTCCAAGTTTATTCAACACATAGGTGGCAATCAATTTCGATCAATGCCATCTATATGTATATTTAAGTTTAAACATATTTGATTTGCGTTTCTTGTATATGTTTATATAATTTTATGCATGTCTTTTATCTTTTTCATTTGTTAAAAGTAACTTATATTTGCACAATTACTATCACAGCTATATGATCCACTTGATCCTGTCAATATTTTGCTCAGTATGGTTGAGTTAATTGCTAATTATACCCTAAACTTGGGAGTATTGGAGTTAACCAATACCAAAGTCCTTAAGTAATTTAGGCACCAAGTTCTAAGATGTAACACATCTAGTCATTCTTCCAACCATCACTAAGATGCCCTCTAGAATGTTAGCTAGCTAGCATGCTATATGCCGTATACGGAACCTGATCCAGATCCACCATCCGACCCTTAATAAAATGCAATATCAGTAAATCTAGTCTTGCTTTTCCAAGAATAATCACATTGCAGAGAATGACAAGAACACTGTTTCCTTATATTTTTATTTATATTCTCTCTTTAGTTTATGTCACCTCTTTATTCATCATTTGCCACTATTGATGACATTTTTTCTGATAAATCATTTCTGTATGATATATACTTTGGTTTCTCACTATTCGTCTATGTTGGTCTCACTTTACAAATCGCAAATCATGCAGATGCAGTCATTTAGAAGAGAGCTAAGTGCAGGCTTACGCCCTTTGCCTGAAACTTTTATCGCATTAATTCGTTTGTTTGGATCCAAAGGTCAGGCAACCAGGGGCTTAGAAATTCTGGCTGCAATGGAGAAGTTAAAGTATGATATCCGGAAAGCTTGGCTTGTTTTTGTTGGTAGGATACCATAGTTTGATTTGTTAGCTATATTCTCTTGTTTTATGGTTACCAATTGCATTTTTTTTTAAAACTTAGAGGAGCTCGTCCGTAACCACCATCTAGAAGATGCCAATAATGTATTTCTTAAAGGTGCAAAAGCCGGGTTGCGTGCCACTGATGAAATTTATGATCTTTTAATTGAAGAAGACTGCAAAGCTGGAGACCATTCAAATGCTTTGACTATTGCATATGAGATGGAGGCTGCAGGAAGAATGGCAACAACTTTTCATTTCAACTGTCTTCTTAGTGTGCAGGTAGTGATAAATTTCTAATGCTACATATTTGTTTTCTGTTTGAGCAATGCTGATTACATACTTTTGTTTTGATACTCAGTCCCTCTTAAACTTTGAGGTTCAGATGTCTTGTATATTAGATTTTGTCTCCTTCTGACTCCAATTTAAACTTTGTCCATCAATGACGTTTAACTTTACCAGTTATTTTCTATTTTGGAGCTAATGAGCTAATTATATAAAGTACTTTTCGCATGGAGTTTAAGATCTAATGTAATTACAACCTGTCTCCAATTTGGAGATTAATTGAATCTAAACATTGAAGATTTGAAAACCTATAACAATCGTTAAGTGGCTGTTCCAAGGTTAAAAAAATCTGTATAGACAATTAGTAGCATTGTCGATGTATAAGGCATGCAGATGTGAACACATATGCAAGTTGGGATATATTCATTTCATATTACTATTATCAACCTCATAAACAAGTCATGGGGCCTAACTAATCAACATGTATAGATTGTGCTGCTACATGTATTTTCTTGCTAATGTACTTATACTAGGCGATTTCACTAGTAAATCCTAGATATTCTAGAACAGTTTAATCATACAAAATAAATATTTCTTTGTTTTCCTCTCACCCCTCACACTTTCAGTTCAAATTTATGTAACTTGCCTTATTATATAATCTAGTTGTAGTCTTTGGACACAATCATAATATCTTTATATATTTTATTTCAAATCATCATCTTTTCTAAATACATCTAATTACTCTTGTAAAGTAATTTTTGTGATTTATCTGCTAATAATCTCACACATTCATCTTATTATTTTCATTTCAATGACAATATTTTGCATGTTATTTTCTAGCTGCCCAAAACTTTCACCCACAAAGCAACTGCAAAAAATTGCCCTTTTACTGTAAGGGGATGCGAGGAAAAGCTCTCCTCCATTTTATTAATGATATCTTTGTTAATCTCTTATTTGATGACAGACCAAAAATTTTATTGAAATCATACATGAGCTTCCTATGTATTCATTAGTTACTCCTCTTATTTCTTATTGTTGAAATTTCTTTTAGCTTTAATTTTACTTAACTTAGAATCCTTAATTTCTCTATGCAATTCAAGCTTCAGGTTTATTCTATTTGCACTCTCCATAATTAGCACAGTATTGTCTACAAATAACAAATTGATTTGAAATTTACATTATCACCCAACATGTTAAATAATAACATATTCGACATATGTGACTAAGCAATCTACAATACATGAAACAGAAATAGAACAATGCATGCCAATCCACTGAAGCAATGTGTAATAGTATTGAGAAATCATTAGAGTAAGTCTTTTGTTTATTTATTAATTTTTTAGTTATGTATTGCCTAAAACTGGTTTAATTAGTATTAGATTGGACATGGTTGAAATTTAACAATCTAGGGATAAATTAACCTCATATAACTCTCATATGAGAGGCTTATTTTTTTTTCCTTAAAAATTCTTCCAACTGCATGACAGATGCAGTAAGCAATCACAGATCTGGCTGTCTATGAGGTCCAAAATTTATATTGATAAAATGCATATTATATTTTTAACGATGTGTGTTAATCAACCTATGCAATCTACATCTTTACATACAAAACTATTCGTTAAGCTATGCAATCAATGTAATAGAAATACCCAATCAATGAACCTAAGAAATTCATATGCATTTTGGAAAGACGCAAACTCATACAAGTATATGCGATTTATTAGGCTGCTGCATAAGTTGCCCCCTTCTGAAAATGCATATGCAGCAGTATAATCCACTTTTTAAAACATAAACAATTTCTAATTTGTTTTCTTGGTCACTAACTCTTGATCTTCAGAGCCAGTCTAGTTATTCCTTCTATTCTACTGATTAATCTTTGGGAATATTTTGTTGAGAACAGTAGTGTGTGCTATTATGTTGAAGACAACCATGTATGGTTTTTCCTACAAAACTCAACTGCTAGTTTGATGAAGTTGAAAAATTCAGGTAATCATCTTCTTTAATAAAAAAAATGATCATATTGCTTAGTTAAAATTTGAGTAGGTTGACAACTATACATAACCTTATTCCCTGATCTGAGATGACCTTTGGGTGTTTGACAGAGTATGCATAATAATCTATCTATATGCAATCCTAGGTATGCAGAATAATCTATCTATATGCAACTTAAGATTTTGTATGTCTCCTTAGTTCATGATTGCATTTGCCACACAAGTCCTGGAGACAATATCTACAATTATATACAAGTATAATGGCTATTAGATGTGAACCTTCTAATCCAATCAACTGCATAATGAAGTGGATTTAGGTGTAATTTCCTGCTACATGGTATGATGGAAACTACGATCTTTCTCCTTACAACCAAATTTCACTTTCTATTGTTTTTTTGAACATGCTTCTGGAGAAACTGTAGTTATGTTGACATTCTGATGCAGGCAAATTGTGGAATTCCAGAAATAGCTTTTTCAACATTTGAAAACATGGAATATGGGGGTGAAGGTGCAGATCGTATTCTAACGTAAATTTAATTTTTTCATTTAGATGATGCTCTTTTGGTTATTAGATTCCCTTGGTATTTAGATTAGATGGATGCAGGAGATGCTTCAATTTTTTTGTGTCACAAATTTAAATGATCTTTTATCGTCTTTTGTTGGACACAAAACTCAGGGACATTAGTAAACCTATCATTTAGGTGATGATCTTGTGGATAAAGCTGTTTGTCTCTGCTAATATTTTGTCATGTTTAAATTGACGTATACATTTCTTTGGTTACTTTTTTTTTTATCCTTTAAGTCTTTAAGGAAGGGATATTAAATTAATGAGTCATACCATGAAACTTTAGAAAAAAGTATAGAAAAAAGATTAAGGAAGGAGATCACAGTTACCGAAAATCAATTTGGGTTCATGCTTGAAAAGTATCGGAAGCAAAAGTAAGATCTACACATGATATTTATTACTTAGAAAAAACTTATAATAGAGCCCCAAGAGAAATTATATAGAGAATTCTAGAAAAAAGAGGTATTAGCATAGCATATATGGAACTAATTAAGGATATGTATAAGAATGTAACGATCAAAGTGAAGATTTCAGGCGGATTAACCGAAGCTTTTCCAATAAAAATATGTTACATTAAGGATCAATTTTAAGTCTCTATCTTTTTACATTAATCATAGACGAAGACACATTCAAGACATAGTACTGTGGTACATGTTATTTGCAGATGATATTATTTTGGCATATGAGAGGCAACGAGACACGTGAAGAAGTAAATGCTAAGCTAGAATTTTGGCGGGAAACACTAGAAGTAAAAGATTTTAGGCTTAGTAAGTAAATGCATAATATATGAAATTTAAGTTTAGCAATATTAGACGTAATGAGATAATATTAAGATAGGACATGACGAGTTGTTCGGAATTGAAAGGTTTAAGTATTTAGGATCATTTTTGCAAAACGATGGAGGGATTAGGAGAGATGTTTTACATAGAATACAAGCAGGATACTTGCAATGGAGGAGACCGTCGGGTGTTTTATGTGATCGTAAAGTACCTCTAAAACTTAAAGGGAAATTTTACAAAATAGCGGTTAGACCTGCAATGTTTTATGATGCTGAATGTTGGTTATTATTCAAGAACATGAGCAGAAGATGAGAGTTGCAGAGATGAGGATGTTAAGGTGGATGTGTGGACATCCTAATAAGAAATAAGAGTAATAGAGAGAAAGTCAGCTCTTTCCATCCTTGTTTTTGTTTTGAAATGTTTATTTAATTTGAATGCTGAACTATTAATGGTTGCTTTCGTAACGCTTGTTTAGATTCATTAATATTTGCTGAATATTGTGTAATACTGGTGTGGCTATCATGAAGTTTGCAGTGATACTATGTGTTGTTTCCTCTCGTTAGCCATACAAATTGGTTCTAATTCTGTTGTATGCTAATCATTTTGTATGACATTAAATATAACACGCCTTCACAAGCTAATAGTTGTTCCATTTCTGCTCCTCCTGATTAGTACTTTATTTTGTAGATTACATGAAGCCTGATACTGAGACTTATAACTGGGTGATCCAGGCATATACTAGGGCTGAGTCCTATGATAGGTAAATCTGCTGCTCGAGCATTGTATTCTCATTCATATTTGATTTTTTTTTTTTAAGGTTACTGTGTTGCCACAAAAGATGGTGTTAGACTCATTTAAACTTTCATATGCTGCTGCTGATTGTCATATTCCTACTTAGTATCTTGGCTATGTGTTTATAGAATTTGATGATAAGGAAAATGCTGTATTGCTTAATTAACGAGAGAAGTGCTATATGCATGATAAAACCCCAACTCCAGAACACTAACGTGGGAATAAACCCACTACAACAATAGCCCTATTAATCCATACTTCTAACACTCCTCAAAAGTCATGATTAGAGCAGATTATTTTTTCTGGGATCAACTATTTGAATTTTAACTCACAATTAACCTTTTCTGTAAGGTTATATCAGTTAGTAATACTTCTGTCATTTAAATCTCATGTAAAAAGGATGGGCTTAGATTTATCTACTTGAATGTTGTGCGTGCATTACTGCAACAATAAGCTTAACTTGTTATTTGGTTTTAGAGATTGACAAGCATCACCTTGTAGTGCATCTTATAGTGATTTGTGTGTCAGATGACTAATTGTTTTTTGCTTTTGATCTAACCAGTAGTCGCTATGTGGTATAGGACTAGAGGGGCTACTATTTCTACCAGTAAAAAACTCATCTAAATTAATTATTGGATTCATGGGACTTATTCAAGGTTTTAATATTCTTGAAATTTAAATGCTAATGTTATTATATCACATATTTGGTTATGTTTGAGATAGGTTATGCTCCATTATTTTATTGTTCAATCTGCATGTAATTGTCATTTTAGTCGTGGTTAAATATGACAATTTCATATACAAAATTAGTATTTTGCCAAGTTCTGGGTATAAGATATGTTACACTTTCTCTCATTTTTCTATTTTTTCATTGGACCTTAGGGTGCAGGATGTTGCTGAGTTACTTGGGATGATGGTTGAAGATCATAAGCGTTTGCAGCCAAATGTTAAAACTTATGCGTAAAGACACTGTCTCTGCTATTTGTTTTTTTTTGTTTTGAAAATTCCAACTACATCTAGTCTAGTCTTCGACTTTTATTAGGTATTTCCCTTCCTGTCATTTTAATTATATCTTAAACCCTTTAGTTAAATATTCTTCTTTTAAGGGCATGATCTCCTTATTTCCTCTCTTTGCTTTATGAGTTTCTTTGAATTCTGTTTTTTACGTATAGTTTTATACTATAAAACCCGCTGATGCTGGTCCCA
Organism: Boesenbergia rotunda; assembly: GCA_024364735.1. Taxonomy (NCBI): domain Eukaryota; kingdom Viridiplantae; phylum Streptophyta; class Magnoliopsida; order Zingiberales; family Zingiberaceae; genus Boesenbergia; species Boesenbergia rotunda. The sequence continues at coordinate 56,603 of JAGFNQ010009553.1, forward strand.
AGCCCGGATGAAAAAGGGTCCCAAGCTCGGATGAAAAAGTGTGAGGGTTGCGTGTTAGGTTGTTAGCTAGCGTTGACTTTCATGCTGTTCAATGAATAGATGTATAGTTTTATACCATAGGCATCAAATGCGTGTTGTTAACAGTCTATTGTACATGTAAATCAAGCATTTGCTCTTCCATATAGCATGCCAAAGAAATCATGCATGGTGTTGTTTATACAGATTAGCTCTTCGATTTTTCTGAGCTCGTATTGTGGTTTTGCAGGATCTCAGATGAAGTTATTTAGCATCATCTAGGAATTGTGTAAACCAAGCAAAGTAAACTCATTAAATTTATTTATTTTCATTGTATTGAACTTAGGATGCTCTGGCTTAACATTGAAGCCATTTTACAACATTAATGCATGAAATTATCATATACATCATATAGAAGAATATACTCATTTGTGTGTTGAGGATATGCTTATAATTATGTAAACATACAAGATCATAGCTGTAAGTAACCTTATTCCAATACATATATTTAGGACTTGTGGTTTGATTTTAATTTCCACATCATCCAATATGATATCAGAGCCATCAATCTATTACTACTAACACTGGAAATCTTACTGTTGACCTTTATCTCTCTATTGCTACAAGAAATAATGGACCTTGTACTTATCACCTCACATTCTCCTTCACTTTATCTTTAATGTCACCTCAGTACTCTGCTTGTATTTCTTCTTTGACTTTGTTAGGACCCAATAAAAAATATTACATATCTTGAGGTGTAACTTGTAAAGTTGCCATAATGAATATAAACATGCATAGATAAAACTACCTAGGATTAGGATCTCTAATAATGAATGTAGGTTGTTATTGTTGCTCTTTTATATGCAAAGTTGTTCACTTGTACCCGGTCGATGTTGGATTGATAGGGCCAAACCATGTTAGGCTTCTTATCTTAACTCACTAGTGGGAGGTGATGCTCAATCCCTCTTCCTCTAGTGAGTTGTGCAATTTGTAGTATCTCTCATATATGTAGATGTCATTCTATCTCAGCCCATGGACAAGCGGGTTTTTAATCATGAGCAGGCGAAGTTGTTGTTGGTGTGATCATGAGATTGGGGATCTAATTGGTATCAAAATGAGGATTTTGATATCATGAAGAAATTGATGGAGAAAATATTAGGGTTTAATGCTCCATGTACCCTACATATGTTTATTATTCATTAATGCAAAATGATGGAGAGATTGAGAGAGATGTATACAATTGGATGGTTGAAATAGAGGAGAGCCTTAGGTGTTTTATGTTATCGTTAACTACCTCTAAAACTTAAAGGAAAGTTCTACAAAATGACGATTAGACCTGCTATGTTATATGACGTTGAATGTTGGGTTATGACTTGTGCACATAAGTAGAAGATGAGAGTTACATGAATGGGATGGTAAGGTGGATGTGTGGACAGAATAAGAAATGAGAGCATTAGAGAGAAAGTCGGAGTTGCATAGGGAAACTTGGAGAGACACGTTTAAGATGGTATGGACATGTACGACTAATAAAATGCTTCAGTTAGACGATGTGAAACTATGACAAATATGCACATCAAACGAGGAAGAGGAAGATCAAAAAAGACTTGGTTAGCAACAATAAAATAAGATAAACTTTATTTAAGTATGGATGATGATATAGTAGGGAATAGAGCCCAATGACGTAGAAGGATTTATATAGCCGACCCCACCTAGTGGGATAAGACTTGGTTGTTGTTGTACACTTTACACCTTGTGTTATATGGTATTTCAGAAATAGGATTTTCATATATTCAATTAGGTTCTTGACAATTAAAGGTTTTATTAGTTCCAATGGTTAGATGGTTTGCTTATTGATCAACTAGCAATTGTATTTGCTATGGCTTGGAAGGGTCCAAGTATTTTATTATCAGAAATTAATCAATTATTGTTTTTTATTATGGAGGATGGAATTCCATCAATGGTACCTGTAACATGGGGCCTAAACTCTAAATATAAAATAATATAGTTGAATATATCATTAATCTAATACACGTAGGGTTCGTTCTATCTACCCCATAATCTAAGGGCCAAGAGTGTAAGTCCACAATGTGTGAATTTTGTTTTTCAGAAATAAAATTTCTCAAAATAATGCATTGAGCCAATCCTTTTTGATAAATCTATTTTCCTTGCAATCACTTTTTCTTTCATTGAGATTCATGAATTTAATTGTGTTTGTTTTTTCCTTATACTTGTAGAATTATCTTTTTATATTGGTTATTGAGCATGAAGGGGAGTCTTGGCGCAATGATAAAATTGTTGCCGTGTGACCTAGAGGTTATGTGTTTGAGTCTCGGAAACAGCCTCTTGTAAAGCACGGTAAGACCGCATACAACAGACCTTTCCCCGGGACCTTGCATTGGCGGGAATTTTGTGCACCTAGCTGCCCTTTTATTGGTCATTGAGCATCTTCACAAAATTCCTTGAAATAAGATTTGATATTTTTCTTTCTTAGCTGGACTTAATGTGTTTCAGTTTCTGTTGAATTGATGGATAATTAGCTTTATGTTAGGTTAATGGTGGAGTGTTTTACAAAATATTGTGTTGTAAAGGAAGCTATCCGACATTTTCGAGCCCTTAAGAATATTCCTGGGGGCACAAGGGTTTTGTATAATGAAGGGAATTTTGGTGATCCATTGTCACTCTATTTGCGAGCCTTATGCTGCGAAGGTACTTGTTTGATTGACAGTACTATAACTTTTTGTAACAATTAATTGATAAACTTGTTAGGCTCTGAGCTCATTTGTTGAGACATGAGTTTTATATGCATGGTAATTGTATTGAAATTGAAACTTCAAAAAATAACTTCATCATACATTTTTCCTTGAGCTTTATGAATTCTTATTCTTGCTCATGTTGCAGTAATTTTTATTTACTTAGCTATTCTTCAATACCTTTAAAATTACCTTAGTCACCCTGCAGAAAATGTCATAATCTTATTTATGGGAATCTAATGTTTACTGGTATCTTCAACTAGCGCTCCATTTACTTACTCAAAAATAACTTGTTTGCAGAAAAACATTTCATGGGAGAAACATTTTCAAGTAAAATAGATTATTTTCTATCGTTATGATGTGATGCTAAAATTTGCCAAAATAAT